>BRZM01000032.1:1570728-1819968 GCA_033238685.1 Lates japonicus | reverse complement strand
CCATACTATACTATGACATTTTTGACAGATTTTTGACGCCATACTATACTATGACATTTTTAAGACATTTGTGACGCCATACTATACTATGACATTTTTACCACATTTTTGACGCCATACTATACTATGACATTTTTACCACATTTTGGACAGTATACAAAGAAATCTTTGTGGCTAAGCTTTTTAAAAGCTAATTTACAAGCAACTTCAAAGCAGTCTTTAAGCTATTACTAAACTAAAAGCTATCTTTAAAGTAATCTTTGTGGCTATCTTTAAGCTTTTTATTAGCTATATTTCTTGCAATTTTAAAGCAGCTCTTACAACTATCTTCCCAGCTATCTTTAAGGCATTTAAAAGCTATTTTAAAGCAATTTTAAAGCTATCTTTAAGTTATTTAAAAGCTAAGTTGAAGCAATCCTAAAGCTATCATTAAAGCAATGAATTGACTAATGCTAATTGTATTTAGATTTTAATAAATAATATATATCAGATTTCAGGACTAATTGTTCACTGATCGGTTTTAGATTGCAGTTAATAAAAATAGTTTCCTACCTTCACCTTTTGTGTATCCAGTTGTTTCTGTGAA
Organism: Lates japonicus; assembly: GCA_033238685.1. NCBI lineage: Eukaryota > Metazoa > Chordata > Actinopteri > Centropomidae > Lates > Lates japonicus. Next base: position 1,819,382 of record BRZM01000032.1, on the reverse strand, counting down.
TTCACCTGAAAAACACAGAATATTTATTTTAAACAAGGTCTGTTGTCATTCCAATACAATATTTTACTGAAACAGTCTTTATTGTACGCTTAAATTTGAACTGTTGTTACATGAATTGTGTAAATAAACTTAATGAATTACGTCTGTTTTGTGTGCTCTTGTGTTTGTAAATTACCTGGGTGATCAATTCAATTCAATTCAATTTTATTTATATAGTGCCAAATCACAACAAAAGTCATCTCAAGGCACTTTTCATAAAGAGCAGGTCTAGACCATACTCTTTAAAATATAGTATTTACAGAGAGAGACCCAACAAATCCCACCATGAGCAAGCACTAGGTGACAGTGGCAAAGAAAAACTTCCTTTTAAGAGGCAGAAACCTCGAGCAGAACTGGACTCAGGGTGGGAGGCCATCTGCCTCGACTGGTAGAGAAAAAAATCTCTGGTCTTAAATAATTTCTTTATGTATGAGGATTCTGTAATCATCTGTAAAGTGGTAACACCTGGAGGAAATGAAAGATAGATATAGATATAGATAGATACATACAGTATATATACAAAGATAAATTATCAGTACACTAGTCCTTATCCTAATTAACAATTTAACACCAGAACATACATAAATCTCTGAACTACAACATTTTCCAAATATTAGAGGTTGTTTCTAGTATGACAAGAAAAAGCATTGCATCCTTAAAAACCAACAATAACATATTTGGAAAAATTTGATAAAATGATAATACATTTTCCATCTTATTTGTCTATCAATTCATCATTGAAGGACATAACAGCAAGAAAAGTACTACATTTATTAAATACCAAGGTTTGCTCTGTGATGTAAACCGTAACAGTGAATCAAAAGACTGATAGGGGTTGTTGATATTAATAATTCAGCTCATCAACGCTTTTTTTTTCAGACTGGGTAAATCTTTAGGATATATACCTCTTTAGTCTGTAAGGTGAGAGCGTGCATTTCTGTCTAGGCTGCAGCAGCTGAACAAGTAGACCTGGAAAACAACACTTGAAAAACGTATTAACTACTAAAAACGTATAATGCAAACCACCAAACAACCACCAAAACATAAAGAGTGTAGGAGGACAAGACACTGAAAACTAAACATCTAGTTTTCAAGCCTGCATTTAACACAAAAGGGTGGTCAATCAAGTGGCAAGTCACCACGAGGAAATTACTTATTAACATTCACCACAGGGAATTAATATAAGGCCATGGACAGACCGTGGATGACCAAGATGGACAACAGATGACAAGGAAATACAAAAACGACTGTAAAGAGACAAAACACTGAGACGCAAAATGATTACAAGGAGATGTTAAGTCACACACAAAACTTCAGTCATAGGAAAACACAGAGACGCAAAATGATGCAGATTTGCCACAAAGAGACAAAAATCTTAAACGTAAATACCAAATGAGCACAAAAGGGACGAAAAGCTGACCATAAGGAGATACCAAACGATCAGAACTAGATGCAAATCCGCCACAAGCACCCATAAAACAACCAGTACGGGACAAAAAAAGTCAAGAAATGACAAATGTCTGCAAAGTGACCGCAACAAGATGCTGACAGACAACAACTCATGTCAGAGATGCTTTAGTCACAGAAACACAAGCACACTGGGTGGCTCTGGGTTCTCGGCTGACGCATGGGGGCCCAGTGAGGCCTCTCCACCTTCTGTGTGTCTTTGTTGATGGTCTCTGGACTTCACCCTCTCCTCCTCTCATAAAAGCAATGCCGCTAACATGAGCTTAGGTTCTGATTATTAATTAACTATAGGAGAGGAACAACAATCATCACTTCCTGTGTTCCAGATGTTGTTTTCAGATTTGTCACTTTCAGGAATAGTAGGCCACCTGTGAAATGTGGCGAGATGTATGAGTTACACTGCATCATCCTATAATAGTTATAAGAAGGAAGAAGAGAGAGTCTAAATGTGATTACTAAACAAGTTCTGAAGTATACAGGGTGTAAATTCACATACTTATTCACATACTTTGTACAGATGTATTCAATGGATTCCACTTGTGCTGAATTCAGCACATAATACCTGACATAATACCTGATCCAGAATAGGAATCTATTTGATTGAGTTATGACTCTTATAATAAGGAGAGCACTTAAATTGCATCAGGGTTCAAAGGAGTTAAGTTACGTGATAAAGTGAGAAAAATTGCAGCTTTATGTACTGCAGATCAAACAAAAGGACGGAAACAGGCGTGGTGGTAATGTAAAGCATATGTGTTGTAGTTACATAAAAGTCTTCATAATGATGCTTTTGTCAAATGTGCTATATAACATCAGTTCAGTTCCATAGACTTCTAGCATGAGTGGAATTCAACCCAACACATTGGCTGTAAGTTCCTAAGGCAAATAACAATTTGAAAAAGGTGTAAAAATTCAGCCAAAGAATTAACTCCAGCTGAGGTTTTATGCAAAGGGTGAGATTGATTTATAGTTCTTGTGCATAAAGACAAGCAGAAAAAGCCCTGAAGTACATCCGCATCTCAGGCAAACACAGGCAAACTGCTGCCCTTTTACTGCCCAGTTCAGGGTGGGAACTGAAAGTCTGTGAGATGAATTTTACATGTTAGAGTCCCAGCAGAAGAGTGTTTCTAGACTATGGTAGAAGACAGAAGATAGTACTGAGAAGACAGATAGCCTCAGTGTGGAAATGTTGCTGATGCCTTTAAGTGTTTTTGCTGATGACTTTCAGTAGTTTTCCACATACTCTGTTCAAATGTAAAACTGCAATTTATTTGGCCACTTGGGGGCAGCGGTACAGAGTAAAAACACATTGTCTCATTATCACCTAATAAAGTTGATATAGAAAATAAGCCTTTTTACACATCCAGCAGACATGTTATAACATTCATATTTGTTTGGAGTCATGTTTGTGTTTACCTGTAAGTCCAGTTTTCACTCCCACAAAAACTGCTTTGGCCTCCACCAGTTCCTGAAAAAAAATAAAAATAATTTTTAGTCATAAGTTTACTGCTTAGCAAGTAATGCACAGTTGTACATGGACAATTTACAATGTGTCATTTGTGTCTTCTTGTTTTACTGGTTGACAAAAGACAACTTTACCCAAGCGTTCCCCCCGAGTCACTGCTGTATATAGTATGTTTTAAGTTTCACTGCTCATTTTAAAAAGGTCACCATCAGGAAATGTGTCATTTGTTTAGTTTATCAAACACACAAAGTTGGTCCTAAAGGATAAGTCCAGGGCTGAATTTCTATCCCAATTTAACCAATTAATTGCTCTCTCCATCGAGTGAATGAACATCTGTGGTTCATGGTTCACTCTTGTTTTACTATGGTTTCAAAAACTATGATTGCTAATGGGTAAAACTATATTTTCTGTTCTGGTTGCACAGTGGCAGGCTGTAAATCAACCATTCATTTTTCCATGAAAATCAGGCCAGGTGGCAGCCAGAACTACACAGTGAAAGCAAGGCTTATAGGGAATCAATCTAAACTACAATGGTGTTATTCTATAGCCATTACATTGTGCAATCAACCTTTACTTCATTATGGTAAGTTAAAACAAAACAATGCAGATGCAGGTTTACTTCACCTTTAAAACTCAATGATTTGTCAGTGCATTCAGTCGCTATTCTCACCAACACGCTACCTTGCCTTTGGGTGCCAAAGCTCATGGTCACCAACCTAACCAGCAGCAATGAGCTCAGTTGAGTGTAACTACCATCATACATTGACATCACTGTAACATGTTAGACAATAAACTGGATTTCACAGGCAGGAAGAATAACTACATGTTCAAGCAGAACCTCTTTGGAAAGAGACCCACAGACTCTCCCAGAGGACAAGCTGGAGGAGACAGTGAGCAGGGTGAGAGAGGTCAGATATGATTTTACACAGCCTTTTTGTTTATGTGTTTGTGGTACAGCGATTAAATTGATGGATGAGGGCAGCCTTTGATCTATTTTTTTGAGTGTGCGCTGCAATTCTTTTGTCTGCCTGACTGTCTTAGACGTCACTGTGCGTGCTGAGCATCTGTGTTTACACTGCTGTGCTAGTTTGATGAGCTGAGGAGACTAAACTACACGCAGCATGGTTGTCATAAGCAATATGTCACTCAAAGGTAGTCATCTATGCACTTTGTGGACAACAGACGACTTCTGTTTCACAGAGCATAAGTCACGCTGACATTAGTTATGAGTAGGACAAATATATTATTGATAGTGATAAAACAACACAATTGTTATCCTTTGATTACTCTCCACTGTCTTCATGTCTTTGTCTCTGAATGTAGGTAGCTGTTTTCAACCATTTTGGTTTGCTTTATTTATTCTTTATTTGATGGTCTATAGTCCAGTGGCAAACAGGAAATGTGAAGGGGAGAGAGAGGTAATGTGCAACGAAAGGTCCCCAGCTGGATTCAAACAGTGTTGTTGTGGTTACGTGGTTCCCTGCACGTCTTCAAGGCAAAGCCCAGCAGTGGCACGCACAAGTACCACCAAGCTCTGGAACATCTGGACAGATAGGTCTGTGAGCACTGGCACCAAGATATGTCTCCTCAGGACTCTCATCTGGCAAGTGGCCTTGTATGGCTGTGAGATATTGACTCTCAAAGTGGCTAATGAAAAGAAAGTGATAGCATTTGAGATGTGAGCATTCCCAGGATTCTCAGGATATCATACATTGAGAGGAAATTCAGCGATTTTGTCCCAGAAAAGATGAAAGAAAGAATTCTTTTGTACAGCATAACACAAAGGAAACGTTTTCGCTATTTTGGTCGCATCTCAAGAACTGCTGACACACTGGAGGGCTGTGCTTGAAGGTGCTCAAGGCAGACAGAGGACAACCTGGATCGAGAACATCAAGAAGTGGACCAACCTCAATACTGCTGACGACTACTGACAAGATTACATGATGAAGATGGTGGTGAAGATGAAGGTGAAGAAACACTTGCCCTCAGCTTTGCATTAGCATGACCACCAACTTAGCACACCCGGGCCCATGTTTGACTATTAACCTACATCTTTTTTTTTCCATATATCAAAAATGACACACGCACAAACACTGTGTTGCTGCAGGTCTGGCAAATCAAGATTGCAGTTTTGCTTTGAAAATGTCACTTTAAACACTTAAAAATAGCACCATGGTTTGAGTCAAAGCTGTCATGTATTGTGTGTATGTACAATACATGTTTTAATGCTGCAGAATTTATTTTGGCACTGAATGTCCTCTGTAAGGGGAGTGAGTCAATCTGGCAGAAACCGATTCAAATATTTTAAACCCAGCAGGTTTGATTTACACACTTGATGTTTCCACAGTTCATGTCCAAGGGAACAGTTGTAAATCTGAGGCAGATTCTCTGAATATTTGAAAATGTTTCAGCTCAGCTTTGCCGAACTTTCCAGGATCCTCCGGAGCTTCAGATTTTCCCCTGTCTTTCTCTCCATCTATTGGAGTGTGAAATATTAAAAAGGAATTGTGCAACATTTTGGGGAATACCATTTTCTTTCCTCCAGGGAGCAAGTAGAGGGGACTGTATCCGAGATGAGCATGATGCTGCAGTCAGGACATGGTTTGTCTAGATAAGCATAAAGACCTATATGCAGCCAGCTAGCTGTCTCCCCTTGCCAATGCATCTACATCTCATTAATGAACATGTTGTGTCCTCTTCAAAACATAAAAAGAAATGTAAAATGACAGTTTGTGACTGTAGGGGAAGAGACATGCTGCAACCACTCCTTCTCATCTCATTCTCAGAACGAAAGCAAATGTTGATCTAAATGTTCAGCTTTAGAAGATGTCTTCACACACACAGCTAGGGAAAAAATAAAAGTTTTGTTTATCTATCTCTTTGACAAACTCCTACAGGGGGATGATCACAAACAGATACACACAAAGTGATGCACAAACTTTGTGACTCTTTGCTTCATGAGAAAACTGTTGTGAGCACAAGAACTTTTCAAACTGGCATCAGTTTAAAAGTCAAGGTTTGAGAGCAGACAGGAACACACACACAAGCACAACACAAGTTTTGAGTATAAAACTCTTGATTGCACAAAGTTCCAGCTATTTATGATGAACACTTAGCTGTTGTAGCGATGTGGCTGATGAAAATCTGCCTGTGTGTTCCTGTCTGAACTGACAGCAGGTCCCAGGTCCCCATTCATCTGACTCTTTTTGCAAGGAAAGTTTTTCTTTGCTGGAATACTATCTGGCAAAAGGTTTACAGTGGGGACTTTTGATTAAAACATGTTATTTTAGGAATATGCAACATATAAGTACAAAACTGAAACAATGAAGGTCTTAAAACTAGATTTTGAAACACAGACCCTTTTCAGGTACAGGCCCCTAGATCAAGTAATGAAGCAGGATCCATCTTAAGGTGCCTACCATGCCAGTACATGCTGTGCCTTAGTGCCTTCAATTAAATAAGCATAAACCAGTTGACCTACAGTTAGCCTGGAGTAATAGCCTGCTTTGCTCAGTTGGAAATCCTGCCCTGATCCTGCGTTTTTACAGTTTTGGCAAAGATAGGGTAATTAGATCATTTATTTCCAAACAGCATGCTGTTTTGAATTCAGCTTTTGTTTCGTACTGTTTTATCTTTTTCACTTTTTTTAAGCAACACTAGTGGTTTGGCTCTTTGGCAGTGTTGGCCTGTCAGTTAGTCACTTTGGTCCAGACTGAAATATCTCTATTACTATGGGATGCAGTGCCATGAAAAACACATCTTCTGACTTTTCCTCTAGCACCACCAGCTGTCCAATTTCTGTGATTTATGACCAAATCCCTTAAAAAAAAAAAAAGGTGATGACATTCCCATCATCCTTAAGTGTTCTTTGCGTTTAGCACCAAATGTTAGCACGCACACACACACTAACACACTAAACAAAGGTGATAAGCATGGTCAACATTATATCTGCAGCATATGAGCATTTAGCTTAAGTGCCACTGTGCCTATATACAGCCTCACAGAGGCATGGCTGTAAACTTGTCGCTTGTTTTTCTTTAGTTTGGTTTTCTTTCATTTTTTACACATTTCTTTCACTCTACAATGTCATTTATACATTTTCTCTCAATATTTTATGTAACCCACTTTGAACTGTCCTGTATAAAACTTGCCTTGCAGACAAATACACGAGTTGATGAAGCAGACAGACGAGCAGCACAATGTCACTTAGAAGACAAGAGTCCCAACATGGTGACGCGTAACTGCCAGGTCAAATCAAATAGTTTACAGGACAAAATAAGGGAAGAAAGGAGGCAAATGAAGACCTACAGCCCAGTCAAATCTGTAAACACAGCTCCTGTCATGGTCTAAATACACTGATTGGATAACAAGAAATCAGCACTGTTTTCTGGGAACAAACTGCAAACTGGTCCAGGAACAAAGCCACTTTATGTGCCCAGAAAACCTCTGAATGTTTCGCTGTCCTGTTAGAACATCACACTACTTGCTACTTTGCTGCTGAATATCATTTTAAGCAGTTTGTACATCCTTTGTCAGAAGATGACGGTCTTGTGTTTTCAAATCTGTCGCTGTAATTGATTTGTGATCATGATCAAAGTATCGCCAAGTTTATCTGCACTTGTGTATTTCTGTTGTTAATGATCTGGCCTCTGTTTCAGGTGGTGTGGACTGTGGAGGAAGAGACAGACAGAGAGAGGGAAGAGAGAGAGAGAGCCGCTGACAGACAGAGAACTGGATAACAGCACATGAAGGCCATCAAACAGCAGGGAGCCAGACTCACACACACTCACACACACACAGACTCATACACACATACACAACTGTAAAAACACACAGCAGAAAGACAGACTTGACACTTTGTCAGAGCCACAGGAAGATACTAAAACAGCAGGGTACTGCCAGAACAAATCATAAACTGATGAGTTATACACACTAACACACACACACACACACACAAACACACAGGAAAAAACACAAGGCGAAGGAGACAGACTCAATGCTGTGTCAGAACTACAGGGAGATAGTAAAACAGCAGGCTGCTGTCAAAATGCATCTTAAACTGACAGATTTTACACACACACACACATACGCTCACACACACGCTTCTGCAGTTGACAGCAGCCACATTTGGGGAAGCTGGAGCTCATCAGATCATCGTCATCTGCTTCACACAGAACTTAAAACAACACGACTGAACAGGCAACATACTGAGGCAGAGCAGGTTGTTGATTGAAAACCTTGTTAGTGCAAATTCTTTTGGAAATTACAATTAAGAACAAATCCAAACATGAAACTGTCAGTGCACAGTTGGGCTGAGCTAAAAGACTGTCACTGTGAATGACTTTCATCATATTTTTACATTGCTGTATGTATCACAATGTGGCAAACTTAGTCTGAATCATGCTGAATAATCAAATGAAGGCTGAATGGGAGACACATTTTTGAATAATATCATTTCAGAATGATTCCCTTATAATCCTAGAAATAACGTTGCAAACTGGTATTAAATTGCAGGGAAACTAGAGGCATTGTTCAACTGATACTCGTGCAATTGCTAAAATGCAATTGACAAAAAGTGTGCAACCAAGACACTCTGTCAATCAGTGCACAGCCTCCTTGTGAACAACTACTGGCAATCATATATTTCAGTAAATGGAGAGTTTCCACTGATAAATTCATATTGACTTGGGTTTAATGTAAGTAATTGGACAAAACACGCCTCCACACATCTGGCTCTCCTGCTCCAACTACTGCAAAATCTAACAGTCTTCTCCTCGTAGACTTTATGTTCTGTGATAATTGGCTCAGATTACTATTGGCAGGTGCTATCAGGCTGTACAGACAATGTAAATTTAAGTCTTAAATGCAGCAAACTATATTCCACTGCCATGCATTACATAACAAATTTTGAAATAAAAATAAGAATTTATATAATGTGTCTTAAAGTTTAAGTACAGTCATCACAAAACTATTTCTCTAAAAGCTGATATATCTCAGATAATACTGAATTACTGCCCTGCTCTAATGGATAATGTGGTGACTTGGACAAACAGAGTGTCTTTCAAAATGGGTTAAAAATGATAATAAAACCTGTTTTTGTCACACCACGCAGATGATATAAGCTCTGATATGGACTTTACAGTCATTTACATCTGATGCTTCAAGCTTCTAAACTGATGATTCTCAGTCTCAAATTGGGGTCACTTATTATGCAGAACAGGTTGCAATAGACTTTCAAAACTGTGATATTAGTTTGCACGAAATTAACTTATTAGATCTGATGATACTGATGTGTTAGGGCTTATGCTGTGTATGTTAGAATAAACGAATACCGCATCTATACCGCTTATCCTTGGGGGTTATGGGGGGGCTGGAGCCAATCTCAGCTAACCAGGGGGCAAGAGGCCACGTCACCAGTCTATCACAGGGCTGACTTATACAAACAAACAATCATTCACACTCACGTTCACATCTACGGGACATTTAGAGTCATCAGTTAATTTAACCTGGATGTCTTTGGACTGTGGGAGGAAGCTGGAGTATCTTGGGGAAACCCACACAGGCACTGAGGAAATGTACCAAGAAAATGTACTGAGAGGCATCCTCAAAGTCCCTTCAGGAGAACCACCAACAGTGCTGTTGTGTCCCTCCACGCTGCTTGAATTAAAATAGACATACAGGAAGATTTTCCATGACTCATGTCAAACTATGATCAGAGTTTGGGAACTCAACATGGGGTCAGGGGTCGGAAAAAGCTGAAATAAGACACAATAACATAAAAACAGGTTTAATTATCAATTACTTGCACATGTTCACAAGTTTATTATCCTAAAGTTAAAAGTTGTCACAGGGTTGATCGGTTTTCAAATGATTGTGTATTTGAAATTATAGTGAGTTATGAGCGATAACACATGGGGTTTTATTACACACGATAACCTTGGAAACTGGGAATTATGCGGCTTTCATGCAAACATAACAAAACCCCCAATGTTTTATGTGATGACCTCACTATGTTGAGCCCCAGTGACCTTGAACCTGTCTGAAAAACTCTGTCTTTGCTTTACAAGGAAGAATAAGAATGAGCCGCTGAAGAACCTCTCAGAAATCTAATGTTGTTATTATTTTTGTCAATATTTCTTATCTAAATTGTTAATATTGTTAATATCATTGTTGCTGAAATACTAAATATGGATTTGGTCTTTCTCCCTCTATCATATTATGCAGTTTGCTGTTCAGTGACTTTGAGCTGACAGTATCAGGTGAAATTGCATTATAATGAATGTATAGTACTGTTAGTCAGCACTAAAATATAATATTGGGAGTCCTCAGTATGTTGCCACTGTGCGTAGATTTCAGTCAAGGTTGAAAAGTTTAGCTACTGCTGATAATGTGAATCTGTCTTTGAAAAGACCCTTTGCCCACTCCCTGTATGTCCTCTGTCCCTCCTCAACTGATCGGTCTGCTTCTTTGGGTCTTTGTTCCTTTTGTCTGGATTTCCTGCTTCTCTCCATTTCATCCTCTTATTTACCTGCTTCCTTCCCTCTCTGACACCTTTACTTTATTACCTCTGCCAAGGAAGTTATGTTTTCACCCAAAAAAAAAACCAAAAAAAAAACATGTTTTGTTTGTCAGCAGGATTACGCAAAATGTACAGAACCAATTTGCACCAAACTTGGTGGAGGGATGAGGTATGAGCCAGAGAAGAACCCATTACATTTTGGTGCAGATCCAGATAAAGGTGCAGATCCAGGATTTTATTTATTTTTCATCATTTTTAGGGCATTTTTCCAACATTTTGGCCTTGGCAGAGGAACGCGTTGTACCGAGTGTCATTCTAGTTCTTAACATCTGTTCATCTTTCGTGCCTTTAATTTATTTTCTCTGTCCTCTTCCCTCTTTTCATCCATCTTTTCCTTTCTTTCCTTTCTTTATCTCTTATTGGTCACTTTTCCATTTCATCTTTTGGACTTTTATTTCATGTTATTTTATTGTTTTTCCTCTACGTCTATCCTTTGTTGTCTTCCTTCCTTTGTTCTTTAACTCTTCCTTCCTCTCTCCCTTTTCTCTTTTAACATCTCTCAATTCCCTTCTTGTTTTTTCTCTCTGTGCATCTCCTCCTCTCCTCTCCTGTTAGAGATGAAGAAAGAAGTGACAGTGTTGCAAACAGAACACAGATCTTGATCAATGTGTCCCCTTGTTCTTCTTCTCTGTTCTACTCTGACTCCAATTTTTCTTGTTCTGCCCTTTTCTTTGAGACAGAATGGAAAGCCCATTGACTTAGGTCTGATCTTCTCAAGTAAAACTCACTAACAGCAATTTACTCAGTAAACACGTGTTTCCCAGAACCAGAGTACTCTCCAACTTAACAGTTTCCAGAAGAAGTTAGGAGGAACCAGTGAGTAGCTGTACGGTAGCTGTCCTGGTCTGGAAGTCTTAGATCACCTTTACATAGGCTACACTGCAAATTGTACATCCTTGTATATACTTGTTATAATCTCATGAATAATCAGCCATTACAGCAGGTTTACTAAGACTTTCTACACATCGGTTTATGTAAAGGTGAACTACATTCTACAGTGAAAACGTCAAAACTATGATGTGTTTGATCAAAGTTTGACCGAGACAGGACCGATGATTAGCTCTAGGTTATAGTCTTTATCTTTGACTTTATTTCCCCCCAATTGGACGTCTATAAACCGACTTGTGACTCTGTCTTCGCAGGAAATGTAGGCTCTCTCTCCTCTCCCCTCTTCCTCCCATCCTCCTGTGTCTCTCACCCTCCTCTCCCTTCTTTTCTCCTCTCGTTCTTGTCCAATTTCTACATGCTGATGTTATAAATAGGCTTTGCTGTTATTTTTAATGACTTGTGCATACTGTACGATGAAGGTGATGATGCTGACTCCTCTGTCTGCACTGAGAGTGTGCCAGAGGCCTTTACAACACATGTAAATAAACCAAATAAAAAGTTGGAACTTGTGACAGTTGTCTGGGGACTTTTGTGATCATTCCTGAAAATGTGATAACATATTTCCATCTTTCATGCATCAAATCTGTTTTCTTCTTCCACTATTTGATCTTTTCTGAGTTTAAAAGTCTTAAAAATCTTGTCTCTTCTCCCCCAGTTTCTGGTTAAATGTAAATTAATACATTATGTCTGAAATCACTGTGAACTCTGCATTAAACCAGACTACAATCTTTCACTAACCTGCTGTCAGCGACCATAAATAAGTATAAAATTGTTGTAGTCACTACAAGTTGATGTATTACTGTCAGAGCAAAACAACAGCAAAAAATTCCTGTCCACGTAGGCTAAATAAATCAAGATATTAAATGTTGTGATATAAAGAGTAAGTTCATCATTTCATTAAGTTATCTTACTGAATAAAGACTAACCAGTCCTCACAGTGTCCTCACAAAAGGTAGTACTATTATTTTCAAAGATATAGAAGATATAGAAACCACTGTCTGAATGAATCACAACAAATATCATTTTAAGTTGTTGTCAGAATCTTACAGTTGAGTTAGATTTCGAATGTTGGCATCACAATTTCATTTAAGATCAAATCTTAATTTATGTAAAATACAGGCACTCTATTAAAGACTTTTTTGGTTTGAAGACACTCTGCTATTTGCCTCAAGACTGCACTGTTCACATGATCACACAGTTTCACATAATTCACTGATCTGCAGAAATTATAATGAATAACATTTAGCTTCAGATTGGCACCTACTAAAAAAGTGAGTCAATCCTCCCTGTAGGTAAGAGCCTGAAAATAGCCCCAAAAAGCTGCATATTTCATGACTATTATTAAATAATAACAGTAATAATATTAAATTTGAGCTGGATCCAAACATTTCCCTTAACTGATTTATTTTTCCCTCCTACAGAAACCTGAGATATGAGGTTTGTGGAGATGGAGATGGAGACATTCACCAGACAGGAGAGGATCTGATGAATGAAGCGGAAAAAATGCATTATGGGAGGTCCACGGGGCTATAATGTCACTGAACTCTTGTTTTGATTTGAACACTTGCTCAGCTTTAATAAAGTCCAGTGCTGGAGCATCCCTTTAATCTTTAGTTTAAACGCTTGTTGAACTCAGAACATCAAAGCAGAGCTTATAGGGAGCTGGATTCCTGATAAAACACAGGATCATGTTTCCCATACCTGCTTGTCTGCATTAATAATCTATTATGGCCAAAGTGCTCACAAGAGGGGATTTGCTACTGCAGAATGAGATAAGATCAAACATCGTAATCCACCAGAATGCCTCTGTCTCTGCCTGAGTGGCAGCATGGAGACTGAAATTCCAAATTAGGAAACCCTAGTACATTTAATCTGATGTATATTTGGTCTGCCCTGAAGAAAGATACATGGGGTGGTCTATGCAGTACTGAACAACATGATAACTGACAGATGCTGAGGCACTGGTACCATTAAAAAAGATAGCTGGCATTTTCTGTAGGTTTCTTATTCTCTAAATCTTAAGAAAGGGTCACAATTATGTCCACTTTCCTAAAACAGCTGAACACTGAAGTTTGGAGCAAACATTACTCAACCAGCATAAACTACAGTGTGTGTGTTACCTAGATCTGACGTTAAATTGAGTGTGACTCATTTTAAGTACACACAGACACACACATACACAGGTTAACTTTAGTCCCTTTTTTTTTACATAGACCTGCATTCATTTCCTGGAGACTGGAGACCCCTAACCCTTAATCCCTAACCTTAACCTAACGTCAAAAGTCTCCCCAACTGGAGACATGGCCGCCCCAGTTAACTGATCTTAGTCTGAAATTTGTCCCCAAAAGTACCTTATGTCAGACCCACACACACATTCACACACCCTTACCTGTGGTTTTGGTCTTGTCACCACAAATCTCTCTTGAGTCCCAATAGCTCAGCTCCTTTTGGCTTGAAGGTGGCTCTGAAACATTAGCATGTTGCTCCTTGAAGTTTCATCTTATTCCTGAAAATAAGCATAAAAAATATCCACAGAAATAAATTAAATAGGTACAAATTTGCCCCAGAAATGTCAGGAAATTGAGAGAAAGAATCATGGATGAAGACACACAAGGACAGTAAACTCAGCAGAGAGCTGAAAGTGACAATTGAGTTATTTTCCCAATCTCAAATCCCAATTTCAGACATGCACTTCAAGAATTATTTTGTGGCATTAGTCTGGAAGACAGTCATGTTGAACTGAACATGTGTGAAATAACCCATTAGGACGACAGGCAGCAATTAGATCAGAAGGCAAACAATTAGAATCAATTAAACGCCAAACATTGTATGATTTTTATCTCACAGTTAAACTCTGGTCCAACTTGTTGAGATCACTCACGACAGCAGAATTATACTTGGCTCAACAAAAGCAGTGTGTGTCAGCACTTTTCTAAAGAGGACACATGTTGCTTCACAGCAGCAGCAGCAGCAGAGAAGATAAAAATCTGATTTGCTCCTGTGGGAATCCTGATGGTTACCATCTACTTTAAATCTCTTCCATCATTTTCAGAATTTCTGGACCACAGGAGAATAAAAAACCTGCAGCTAGCTCAAGTTTTCCATCTCAGAGTGACCCTTCTGTGCCTGAGAGCCTTGATAGAACGCTGGCTTTCAAAATCATCTTGAACCTACAACCTCTACACCTGAAAACACTTAAGCTTTTGAACTACTAAATATTTCTACCTCTAAATGTGTTCAGTTTTTCAGACATTCCTCTCATTGCTGATTTTGAAAAATGTGCAGTACTTTAAATTAAGGCTTAATAATAACCACAACACCCTCACATACTCTACCTGTTGAACCCACTGAGTGCATGAGGTAAGTGCTTTAGAAGCTTATTTGCACTCTTTCATCACAATATTGGCTTTCATAGAGCACTTCTAATCAGAAGCAGGATCTGAACCCCTAACCTCAACACCTGCTCATATTTAACAACTGATCCTCAGTGTTAGTCCCTCTGATCTTATCCTGCAAGATTTTCCATCTACATGTTATCTCTCAAAGTTTTCTTGCAACTGAGAAATGTGAATTGAACACCATATGTAGCGTATTAAAGCCCAGGGGATTAATGGTTCACACTGTGAGCTCAGTTTCTTTTTTCTTTTTTTTAACCTCTGTCTGCTATCACTCTTAGTAAACCAAAATGTTTAACAAGCTGTAATCTTGTGTATCTTCAAATCAAAGTGTGACACCAAGTCCAGTTTAACCGAAGTTTGGAGAGCGTAAACACAACGCTGTAGTTGATCAGGGAAGCATGTCAAAGCTGTGGTTAGTTTTCTTATCATATTTTCTCACTTATAGTATCTAATAGTATTTAGCCATGCAGTGAAGAGTGGCTGATTGGCACCAGCTTATACAACCTCACAGCCAGGGTCGACCCAGAGCTCACTGGAGAGTTATATATCTCATCTGCCAGTCTACATGGTCATTTTAGGGCTTATTGTGTCTACTGGTGTGGACACAAGAAGGTCTACAAGGACATAATTATTGATAGATAAAATATACATGCACATGCCAAAACACTGAAGTAAAAATAATTTTCTTTTAAACACTGACAATTTTTGAAACGTTGTGATATAACTGTTACCAAGTTTAGAGCAGAATTTAAACTATGGGATCATTTCTGGGGCTGTGTCCTACAACTATACTTCGGTAAAAGCCATTTGCACACGTGATAACAGCGTAACCTCAGCATTTTTTTAGCCACATCATTCTTCTGAACTTGAGAACATCTGTTGCCCGCTTAGCCTCTAACTGTTTGCACCTGCTGCTCTTCACAGCAAGTATGTGACTCACCTTCCATGACAACTCCCATCAGATAACCTAAAATATGACAAAGATGTCAAGGTCACGGTCTGACTACTGCAAGCTGTGTTGTGCATTTATCTCAGAATGTGTTAGTACAAATTCATGCACCAGAGACGACTTGGTGTGGGAGATCAAAAGGGACATATCTGATCTTGTGAGGGCTTAAAACATGATGGTACATGTGGAAAAAATGTACTTTAGGTACAACAATTAGCTCCGTGTGTATCCCTGTTCCTGACATGCTGGATGTTTAGTTTTTTAATCAAAGTCCAGCAGGGAAAATTTGTCCTGCATGTTTTGTTAAATCTGGCAGAGAGTATTTGGAAATTAGCCATAATAAACTGACTGACTGAGAGCGAAGATATGAAAGGGATCCTAGCAGACTGTGAGCTCAATGATGATCAGATCTCATCTGCTCATTTTGCACTATTACGAATGATTAGCCTGTGGGGGGAATGGGCAGTGCTGCAGCACATTGTGGTGTGGCTGTTTCCTCTTTTCAGGCCAAAAATAAATCAATCTGTGTTACTGTTCAAGTAGATGAACAGGCATTTTAGTCAGTTTGTTTCTCATAAATCTTTAAAACAGGCCACTATCAGTGAGTCTGGTGTTGTGGCACACATGCAGAAGCTAACTGGGTTTTCCAGCTAACATTAGCAAATAAAAATTCCAGGTATTAAAATTTACTGGACAAGAATTTCAGTCTTTGTCCAGCATATTGGCTCTTCTCTCTGACCTTTAACGTTCCTCTCTTTGCTGACTTGAAATTAAAGTCTTGATGTTGCAACCTTAACATCCTCATATACTGCTGGACGCAGTGTGTGTGAACTAAGTGCTTTAGAAACTTATTTCCAGTTCATCATCTACATATTGGCTTTGAGACAGTACTTAAAGATTAAGCCAGGATCTGCATCTCTAACCTCAACACTTGCACACATTTAACAAGTGTTAGTCCTTCTGACCTTATTCTCTTACAGATTTTTTTATACTCATCTGCATGCACTCTTTCAAGAGTGGCAAACACATGGATTTCAGATTCTGAACAGAGTTAATGTAGTTTATTAATGATTAAGCTTCTTTTTATTTCTTTATCGCTGGCTTTTAGCTGTCTTGTGAAACCAAAACTGAGCATCAAAGTCAGGATCTGACAATTTAAGAAAGCAATGCTCTAACATAAATTATCACCTCTACATTACTTTGGATGAACTTTTGCGATCAATAATGGACATATTTTCTCAGTCATGTCTACTCTGGAGTTAAGGGATGGTTCTGGTTCTTTTCAGTGTCTAAAACAGGCTCAAGACTGAACAAAGACACACACGAGCAGTAGTTTAAAGTAAGTTAAATTTGTTCTTTAGTTTTATACAGTAAACTAAAAGCAGATCCACCTAAAGGGTGGAGGACAGGGGAGAGAACTTACATTTGAAGAAGTTAACAGGTCTTATATGTTAACATATGTGATATGTTAACATCTCATCTGAGGATGCTTTAAGGACTTCCAGTTTAAAATCGACCTAAAACTGCAAAGCTTAATTAGCCTGCACAAGTTGGAAATTTTTAAGTTAAAACGTTGTATTACTTTTGGTCAGATAGTGTCTTGGTGTTCCTTGAAATAGAACTTCTATTAATAATATTAATAAAATAACCTGTTCCAATTCACAACCCTAAATATTTTGGATAAATTGATTTGGTTAGTTCCCAGCTGAAAAATAGGGCAAAACATGACGACATCAGTGAGTGTGTTAAATTCTACAGGTTGCAAAGAGCTCCATTGCGCAGGACACATCCTTGATTACAATGGTTCTGCACAAAACTGGTGGAAACAAGGACTGGTTCACTAGAGAGCGTATGGATCTCGGAAGGGAATTTAGTGTCAACGAGTTGAGAATGATCCTGGGAGACCTGTGCCACTTACAGACCCTGATTTGGTAATGAGCTGTAACTGTTGTAAATTACGCGTTAATTTAATTCAGTTTGCCAATGTAAACTGAACTGAGCTTGTGCTTTTACATACATAAACCGGCACTCCTGTTTTCCTGCAATCTTTCACAGAGCAGCTAAAGCTTAGTCTTACATAAATAATCTGGTCAAATGGTTTGAGAACATGACACCGCAGCAAGATGCATTTACACCATAAATATACAGTAATTATTGTAGACATGCAACTGCGAGCATTCCTGGTTATTCTCATGGCCAGACTAACCTCCATTCTCCACAACCACATGTTAACTAAACACAGCCTCAGTCAGAGAAAACACTTTCCAAGAATTAAGAAAAATGAGACTGAAATCCTTCCTGCTTTACTTTATCCAATCAGGTTAGCCCAAAGCTCTTCCACACCTCTCACCAACCACACAGAATTGCTGGTCATATTCAACCTTTTTCTGCACTTGTAGCACCAACATCAGCAGCATCTGCACTCTATCTACGGCCAGAGTGAGAAGATGGTTAATCTATGTACAGTATCCTTCTCATCTATCACAGCAAATGCACCTGAAAGAACATAATGTAAGTAGGGTAAAAGTAATTGTCAGACCTCCTCACAGACAGACACTAACCCCATACAAGACTACGTTTATCATCAGTGCTTTATGATCTGTAAAATCATCTCTCCTGCTTGAACTGATGTTACTGAGATGAGAAAAAGAAAGAAATGTTTTGCAGCTGGAAATGTTTCCCCAAAAAAGACAAACATCACGTGCGAGAAATGTGAAAGTAACAGCAGACATGCAGATGTTAAAGGATACATTTACAACATTTAGACAATTTCAAGGTTATTTTATCCACCACTGAACAGCAACTTACTTTGTGATGTCTGTCTGTCAGTCTCTTTGTGTAGCAGCTCCAACTTCAACAGAGGGCCTTGGCTGGAGCTCAGAGCATCCTTGAAATCAAAAAAAAATAATAAAAAAATTCAACATGACCATAATTTCATGTAACTGCTAAGATTACAGAAAATACGTTCCTTTGCAGAGTGCCAGTTCATCCTTTCTGGAACACAGAAAAATGTTCCGCTCAACTAAAAAAGACTTTTCGGGAACACAGAACTCCTGACGCTTTCACCTGATGTTTCTCCTCCTGTAAGGTCTCATCAGTACCACCTCCTATTTTCTCTGACTACCAGCACCAACCACTGAGGTACTTTTGATTAGATTCACAACTCACAGGTTTTTTTTCTCACATAAGAATCCAATTTATCACATGTTGTTACTTCTGAAAAAAATCATCAAAACCCCTGACGGGATGAGGAGATTTGTCTCTCATGAAACCAGCTTTTATGATAATCATGTCACATGTTACGGGGGACCAGCTAACAGGCCCTCCACCCTGGTGGGAACACAGCCGTGCATGGTTTGCGTTTTGCAGCACTTTGACACATCGTCACTTCTGACTCTCGACAGAGATTGTGCTTGTTTTTGGAAAACTGTCTCAGGATTAGACCTCCGCTTTGACTCTTCCTCTCACAGGGGCGTCTTCCCAGAAAAACAGGCTGTTTTTATTACTGCTTTGGGAGAGCAGATGTTAAATCCACAGGGGCATTCATGTCCACTTCTGACTGCTCTTGCATCATTGACTGACGGGTTCAGAATCCAGATGAGTGACGGTAGTTTAAGATTATCTTATTGGTGCTAATAAACAGGTTGGAAATGTTTAAAATGTGAAGTTACCAAGCCACTTTTTTAATTTCTTCCTTTGTGATGCAGGATGAAACCAGTGCTTTGTAAAACCACCACTGCAAGACAGAACATCATGTGTGTCACTTGGTGCTCCTTTGTGGATGGATTTAAGGCGTATTTAAGATCTCCAGTGAACATCCTTAATTGCATGATTGTCAATTAAATGTCCACACCAGGAAGTAAGACACGTGCACCAGGGGGAACCCACGACTACATGTCTCACCACCCCCATTATGCAGGCTTACACTGAGAACAATAGCAGCGGGGCTTTTGACGAACGCCAAACCCTGCCGCTCCAGCACCACAAGTATTTTCTGCTTTAGCCTGTATCTGATGTCGCAGCTAAACAATAGTGGCACGCGGCGCATTGTGAGGCTCAGGGAAGAGGCCGAGAGCTGCTCTTTGTCAGATGTGGTTAATTAACTAGATAAGCATTTCCCAAACCAACCAGTTACTCTTCTACCTTCTTTATCTTTTCTCTTGTAAACAAAAATACAAATTGAAAACATTTTTGATAAAGCACAAATCTCACCTTTGTGTCTCTTGTCCAAATAAGTTTTCTTGCAGGACGTCTTCTTTGCCTCCCCGTGTTGCGCCGCCAGACCCTAGTGGGCTCATTACTGCCCCCTGAGGCTGGAGGCATGAACTACGCTCACTTGTCCTTGATGAGATTTTCCTCCTGTAAAATAACTAAATATATAAACAAAACAAGACCATAGGTCATTTTTTACCATCAGCTTATCATGACCCATGGTTACTTTTTACTGTTATGGGACCCCTAGTGGCTGTAGTAACCCTTTCTCGTGTGAAACCAGCAGTGCTGTTGCTTTTATCCATGACTGTTCCACAACTTTAACCACATTTATTATTGTTACCACGACAAGACAATAAAGGTCGACTCATAGGAGTGTGGTGCTGGTACACTCCTTTGAATCGAATCTGACGGTAGGGACAATTTATATGGTTAGAACTTTTTGTTCTTGATGGTTGGTGAGAACCACAGTTCGCAGTCACAGGGGGCAACAATTAGCCCAATCCACATCCAAAAGCTGGCCATAATTTAGCTTTTTTATGTCAAATTCAAAATAAAACAGTTATTGATCTTAATGCGACCTCTCCTTTGTTGAATAAATGAAAGCATCTACATACCAGCAGATCCTGACGTGATTTGGTGTGATCTGCTCTCTGTCAGTTTTTCAGCATCTTTCTCCCATGCTTTGATGGGAAAACTTTTGTCTGTCTTCCAGCTGTCTGCGATAATCCCTCTTCCTCTGTCCCACTTCTTTCCATACCAGATGCCTTAAAGCCCACTTCAGGAAGGACTGGAGGAATGTTGCAATACTGACATTGCTTCGACCCCTCCCCTGCACCCAAAAAAAAGTCTGAGTCAGGTAACAGACGGGCAAATCCTCCTTGGTTGTCATTTTTAAAATCTAGCAAGCAGAAAGAAAAATAGGTTAAACACTGTCGTTGGCCTTTCTATGGATATGACCTGATGAAGGTCAAAGGGAAATACAATGTTGTAAATGAGTACTTGAAACTGGTGATGGATCAGTATTACACAAGTAAATATAACAGCAAGAATAAACTAGTTCTAAGGACTTAACTAGTTTTAGGAGAGGGTCTCACGTGTTCTCTGCACTGAACATGTAACAGTTACTGACACAAAGATTCAACTTTTGATGAAAGATGTACAAAAAAAAGTCTCCCCCCACAGAGAAAAAATCATCTCCAGTGATGACAAATTTCATAATATTCACATGTATATAAATGTGATCACTCTACATGTGCAAGAGCAGAGAGAGATAAGGAACTCCAGGAGAGGCCTGAACAGAGCAGAATGATGTTGAGCAGAAGCTGTCATAAATTATAGAATTGTCCAGAAGACAAAGAATGCATAATAGACAAGTTTTTCTTGTTTTCAGTAATTACTCTACGTAGGATCCAGCCTATTATAGTTGTTTGAATTGGATCCTGCTTAGTTATTACTGGAACCCTATTTGTTTCTTGGAACTCAGCTTATGTAAATTTTATTTTATTATCATTATTTATGGAAAACAGTAATACTTGTTTTCATGTGATGAGACAGATGTTGGACAAATATGTCTGAACCACCCTGTTTCCACTTGTATGGGCTGTTAATGTGTGTTTGTTCCTCATTTTAAGTTGTTTTTTAAATTACTCAAATTATTGAAAGCTGCAGTACGGGGATTTCCGACCACTAGGGACAAAACTACTCCAAAACAAAAACACCATTGACTTATGAACTTGTCATAATTTGTCACATGACATCTTGCAGACACAAAGCAACATTATCAAACCATTGGTGCCGCATTAATGTAGGTCCAATATTTACTCTTATAGCTCTAGTTAGGTCTCCACCAGCTAAAAAAACCACTGGCGTTTTAGCTACTGTGTTCCTCTTCCTTACCCGTTGCTGGAAGGAAAAAAATATCTATGAGCTAAATGAACCAACAACCCCACAGTGAGTATGGGAACAACAAAACCGCTGCAAAAAAACCCACAAAAACAGGCAAGTGGTAGTTTCTAAACAGCCAAGCTAACATTAAGATAATATTATCAAAGGGTTATTAAATGACAAAAATGTGACTAAAATTCTTTTTTTGTCAAAAGACTCTGACTAAACATCTGGTCGCAAAATACCTCGTGATGGAGGTTTAAGCTAACGTTTATCCCTCTCACAGACTTCTCTAAGGGCTCCTACATTGTTGAAAAAAATATGGCTTATAAACACCTTTTTAACCTTTATTTTATACAGGCAAAGCCAACATTTAAACCCTTTCAGCATTTAATCTCTTTACATTCAGACACTTTTGTCCAAAGTGACTTACAGTGAGTGCATCCAGCCTCTCCTTCGACCTCCACAGTGACATCTCATCCCCGTTGTTTGCCGCTGCAGGAGCAGCCTTGGTTAACGTTGCTTCACCGGTGGCTGTCAGGGGAGGAGAGACTTTTACTTCTACTCTTCCACGCCAGATTTTTCTCTCAATCACTCCAATGTAAGCAATCATTAAAAAGCCACAGTTTTTACTAACATCTCATTATTCTTCTTTATTGATCTCCAAAGGGAATGTGAAAATTCATGTGTAGCAGTGACTTACTGGAAATCACAGCCTGAAATATGTTTGTCTATCTGCCCAACATTCAGACAGTGATTTAAAACTAAAGGAGCTGATTCCTGAGCTGCGTTTATTTTCCTCAGTAACAAAACACAGATGATATGAAAGTTAAAGCAGTGGTTAAACAAGATAATAAAAGATGGAGGGGTAAAAACAAAATGCTTCTGGTGCTTCTGAAGAAATCCAGACTCCTCTGCTTTGCCTTGATTGAAGGTTCCCTTATTGTAGAACATGAGATTTCTGTGTCTTTTTGATTATTAAGCACGTCTAGGAGCTATATAAATACTGTGAAAGTATAAAAACGCTCAATCCCTGGAAATGCACACAGCATCAGAAACTGTGCCTCTAAATGAGCTGACAGGACCTCTCGGCTGTGATGTTGTGCCCTAAGCTCGGCCCACCTGGACCCATTGTCCAACCTGTTTTGTAGTGGTTTTAACTTATTAACATCACAATGCCAAGCAGTCATTCTGTCACTGAGCGATCAAGCAACAAGACAGAAAAATGTTAAGGTCAGGAAGCCAATATATCATTACACAGCCCTTCCAAGGACAGTAATATTAGAAACTAGAGGCTGAAGATCAGTTTCTCTGAAATACCAAAGCATTTTAATCCAAATTTAACTTTGTCTGTTCGGCTCATTTCAGCCTTGACTGTTTCACATTTTCCTCAGCAGTGGCTGTCAGTCTTCACATTTACCAAGCTACAGTCAGCCACAGACTGCTACCTGTGGTTGGCCTGGCTGTGTGAGATATTGAGATGATTTCTGGTACTTAAAACTACAAATATGTTGTCAAAACTTCAAATAAAACAGCAGAAAAGTGTAAAATATGGGACCTTTAAATTTTGACTGAACTATATGTATTTGTTCAACATAAACGTCCCATTCATCCTTGTTATTCTTTCATAGGAGGGCATAGAGGAATAGAAGAGGATAGTATTGCCTGAATCTAAAGTCAGATATGCCTTATTACACTGTGCCATTGACCTCCATTGTTGTCCAAAAACTGTTTTAAAAAAAACATTTAATGAACCGCACAATTACACTGGGAGACATATTCCTTCATTACCATGAACACACAAGCTGTAGTTTATTCTGACACAGCCCCATGTGCACCGTCATGCTGCTGGAAATACTAAAACACCAACTTGTGTGTTAATCCACCACCGAAAACAGTCCCCAACAAATGAAAGTGAAAAGAAACTACGTATTTGTCAACGTCCTTTAAAGAGTTTTGTCTCAGGAAGGAGCCAGTGCTCAGACCTGGGTCCCACAGACAATCTAGTCAAAGTATTGAGAGATGTGCTTTGTCTTTTCCTAGGCTTTGTCGACACCTTATCCTCTACATATCTGTGAGTTCACACCACCTTGGTCCAAATAAAACAAAAACACTGTCATAGAAAACATAGTACAGCGACTTTATTCTTACATGACTTCTTAAAAATATTTGATACCCATTTAAGTATGATACTGCACATTCATGTATGTATGTGTAAAAATATAGCAATATACAAAACTGAGCAAATATATTCTATGTATGCATGCTTAAAGCTCAAAGTAAAATAAAAACTTGTTTTAAACATTTTATTTGTGAGTTTCATGGAAGTGCTACAAGCATTACACCCTGTAAGATTTTAGGAAAGTTCACTGTGGTGCAGTCCTCTGTGATAAAGTGCTTTCATGCAGTGAATTTTAGGCAAAGTTACAAACCAAGGACCAAACCAAGAAGTGATTCACCTCACTTCCAGTGGCTTTTGCTTTAGCATGAAGCTTTGTTCTGTTGGCTTGGAGCTGGGTCGGGCCGCAGCTGGCTGTTCAGCAGCGAGGGTTGCCCATTCGACAATAACAGACAGTTCTGAAGAGCCGACACTGGCAGAAGGCACAGAAATCACAGCACACATTGCCTGGAGATTTACAGCTTCCCCACAAGGGAATGCAGTCAGCAGGAGGAGGAGGGCGCTTCTTCACACCAAATTTGTTCTGACAGAAAGAAAGAGGGAGAGAAGCCATAATAATGCATGAGATCAAACTGTTAAAGTAGTTTGCTGATGAAGCAGATAGGATAAAGTGACAAAAATAACTACAATATGCAACAATATTGAAATTAAGAGTAGAGAAGATTTAAGTATTTATGTGTTTTCAGTGACAATGCTGATATGGCCAGACTGTGAGAGAACAGAAAATGTTTTGAGCATGGGAGGTCTTTCTTGCCTTTGGCAACAATATGTGTGGCAAAATAATACCAATTCAAAATGTAGACGTATTAGTTTTTCCTAAGCTCTTAATCTTATCTCATGGCCAGGATCGGGATAACGAGAAGCCGCTGAAAATTTAGAAAAAGGTACAGAGTAGATTTTTATTGTTAATTTAATATTAAATAATATAATAAAATATTTCCAGCAAAATTTCTGAATGAACTGTCACACACTGTGAAAAAGTTATTTTGTCCCCACCTTTTTTTGTTTCTTTGCTTTCTTGTTCTTCTTCACTGTTTTGGGTAACTCTGTAAGAGAACATGCAAGTATAAAGATACCTTCAGCACATAAACGAATGTATCATCAACCTACATGATGATAAACAGCACTGAATCAATAGTGACACTTCTGTAAATTCTGGCTTTACAAAATAAAGTAGAACATAAAAGTTCAGATTTGTAAACTTACCAACAATAACAACAGGGGGTGAGCCTATCTCTAGGCTTTGAGACAGAGCGTTAGATACAACCCTATTAGTGGAGAGTCTCTCCTCGGGGATCATGTGGGCAGAGCCGAGGAAGTACTCCGTTGCGGCGAGGATGACGCAGCCAAGCAGCAGGAGGGCATGCATCTTTCTCTGGAACAAAAATAACAATACACACAGTATTTTTACTATGTTCAGCAAGGTGTGCTAACAGGCTAACATTTGCTACACAAGATGAAACACAAAGTACATCAAATTCTAATAATAAATTGTGTGACCAGTGTTGAGGCATTGGAATTTATCCTCTGGTGAACACGAATGTCTTGTTCATGCCAATCCATCTAACAGGTGTCAAGACATTTCTCATGGTGTGTGATGAAAAGTCATTGGATCGCCAAAGTCAGAGATCTTCGTCCTCTGGGAACAATGGAATTTGTGTCCAAAATTTCATTGCAGCCTGTCCAATATTTAATGCACTATTTCAGTCTAGACCAAAGTGTTTAGCCAACAGCCATTACCATCCACAGACTTCCTGTTAGGCAGCTAAAATAAGCATTGTTGTCCTGAGCATTTCTCATCAGCCTCCTTAAGCTGGGTAATGTTGGATGATGGTAATGTTCTTTGTTATGGTTCAACAGGAAGTTAGAAAACTCACATTTGTGTCCTCGAATGGGATAATGTGTTCGAACAAAGTCCAATACAGGCCTTACTGTCTTGTTCCGGACTGTGAGAGTCACCTGCATGTCTCTGTGCTCACCTGCCCTTTGCATCGCATCAAAGTTTTGTTTGCGTGGAATTTTGGAAGCAGGTTTATAATGACAGTCTGATTTCTGCTGCTTTTTCAATTGTTTCAACATGTGTTGCCATCCGCAAAATCCACATAATAGATGCCAGGTGCTCTTTTGTTGAAAAAATAATAATAACCAGTCCCTGATGCTTCTTCGCAAACCTGACACGCTTCTTCTCAATTCTTCCTCTTGGATTGTGTGTTCACATTTGCTCTTAAGTTCTACGTTTCCTTGACAGCTGTCTGATGATGTTGCTGCTATAACCAGCCTTGCCACTGGCTTCACCAGTGTTGCTGGCTGCAGGCTGAGCCCTCAGCTCTGGCTGATGGCAGCAGGTCTTAGTGGCAATTGCCACATTGTAGAAATTAACACTGATCTTGATCTTGGATACAGCTGCTGAAAATTGGCAGCTAAAAGAAGACAAATGGGTCCATGCTTTGGCTGTCTTGTGTTGGCAACAAATTCAACTTTAAATACACTCATCATCATGTCACAGGTTTATTTTATTACAGCCAAAACATCCAATCTGATTGCATGTTTTGCAGGGCCACTAAACAATGCTTTTCATAGCCCTCATTGTATTTTTGTAACTAAAGTCAGAGGTAGGTGGGCAGTAAGCTCATTTGATGCAGATAACCTGATGACATTATGTGTTTAGTAAGAAAAGGGCACAAAAGAAGTTAGCTGAATATTCTCTAGAGGTCTTTGTATGTCCAGTTTTAATTACCCCTAATCCAAAATGCACCAGCACTGGCAGGAGTATGATGCTCCACAAAAGGTCAGTGACCAAAAGAATAAGACTGTTAATATAAGCAGCTGAAATAGGTTTCTTCCATAAGGTGAGTGGGCTCACAATTAGAGACAGGGTTAAAGACAAAAATGTGGAGGAAGCTTGAAGAAGAGCCGCTACTCCTTTGCACTAGAATGAGCCAGCTGAGGTGGTGTCCAACCGATATGAAACCCTGGAGGAAACTCCGAACCAGGGTGTAGTTATCTAATTTGGTTTGAGAACGTCTGAGGATCCTCCAGGAGGAGGTGGAGGATGTTGCTTGGGACAGAGACATCTGGACTTGTTTGGCCTGCTGCCACTGTAAACTGACCCCAGATGAACAGCGGAAAATGGACGGATGATTATAATCTGCCATTTAAGCTAACAGAGAATCTGCTTGGATCAACTTTGGTATCCGTGATTAACACACCTGAGATCTGTGGCATGGAAACCATGATTTGACCTTGAATGCTTTTTCTTATATAGAATTTCTAATCAGACGATCCTGTTACAATATAATTATTCTTATTACAAATTAAGTTTTCTAATCAACAGTAAAAGCTCTTATTTTGGGTTTTTAAACAATGTATAATATATATAATTTCATCCATAATGTAACTTGAACCTATTTCCCTTCAACCTTGCTGCACATGAGCTGCACATGTTGTTTTCCAGCAGATGTTTTCATGCTACAGCTGTCAAGTTTGAAATTGCCTCACGTTCATTAACAACAGTCTGTGAAATTAAAAATTATACTGAAATGAAATAAAACTATACAACAGCATGAAAACTTGACCAAAAATGACATCATTTAAGTTTCATTCATAATGAGAGAGGGAATCTCAGGCTACAGTATAAAGAGAATCTTTTCATCATATGAGAAAATTCTCCATATTGTTTGAATTAAAGGATACATTGTGGGATGGAGTTCCAGCTTTATTTTCTATTTGCCTGTCTAAAAACTATTCACAGACATTCATGAGTATGTACTATTTTTACATTTACACGAAAAAGAGTTATCAACATGCAAATAACATTAACTGTTTAAATGTTTACTGTGTTTGTGTGTGTTTTTTAACAGTACAGCGATGCAACGCACATTTTGTTTTGTATATTTAAATTCTGTAGTATTTTTCCCAGTGATTCTCTGACATGTGTCCATGTGTCCACTATTATTTTCTCTTCATTTTTCGTAATTTGTCAACTAAAATGTAAACTAGAAAGATATTCCAGTACTAAGCGAGACAGTGTGCATAAATTTTCTGATTTGTATTTAAGTTGTACTTTTCTCCAACACACCTGTCACATCTTTTGGAGGACATTTATCTCTTTTAAAAGAAAAGCAAAGTGAACATTGACCTGTTCTCAGTTTAAAGGTGCAATCTGCAACATGATCATAATCCATCAGTAGGGATTCACATATGTTGATCAAAGCCAGTAACTTCTGTTTTACCTCAACAGCTGCAAAAAATTTGAGGTCTTCTCAACAGGCTTCCTCTGCTGAGATCTGTGAATCCTCTTTTCTCCAACTCCTCCTGGACAACCCACCACGTCTGCTTTAATTTCTCTAAAAACCCTGGCTCGACATCAGTGCATCATTTGAAACCTGGAAGGAGTTTCAGATTTTTTTTACTGTGGTTGAGTTGTTGACGCAGCTTAGCAAAAGTCAACTCACCACCCGCTGTATTTCACTGTAGGCCACCTCATCTCGCTAGCTGTTTACAAAAACTGCAAAGTGCAATAAGAATACATAGACGAAACTAGCGGCTAAATGGACTGCCTGCTGAGTTAGATTTGAAAAGTACTGTTACAAAAATAAATAAATCAATATGCAACCTCAGGTCTTGTGTCTGAAGTACACAGTGAACAGTTTGCTACTCTAATCCCGCTTTCAAAACCTGACTTTGTGGATGTTACTGAACAGCTCTATGATAATATACTGTAATGCTGGATGGCATGTGTGTGTGTGTTTGTTCTCTAACTGAACTGAGAGCCATCAGTCTGCTTCAGCACTCCCCCACCCGTTTGTGTTATTATAATCCATTGTTAAATCACATGTACGAGCCCAAATATTATCTCTGCTTGCAGGACGTATTACACGGTTCTCTCAGATTTTCCCTCTGATGCCAAAACATGCAAAGTTAAAATTCAGAAATAATGTTTTTCAGTCTGGAGTAGAAGTCCAACAGAAAAATAAACTGGCCACAAAGCGTCAGTGCTGCATAATGCAACACATGAGAAAATCTGCTGGCTTTCTCACACTGATCGAATGCTAATTAATAGTAATAACACAGTGGAATGAAGCTGAGCAGGGGGCTGCAGCGCTGTGAGAAGTGTAGTTGGAGCTGCTCGTTACTTTAAGTCCAACAGAAAGGTTCAGCCAAGGTGTGTGTTATTTCTCTCACCTGTTTCTCTGCGGTTCCACACTGCTGAAACACCAGATAGTCTGTCCAATCTTTTTGTCTTCATCCAGACTTTAATTCTAATCTCCTCTCTTTATAACTCCACCTCATGTTTAGTTGTTAAATCTCATCTCTTGTTTATTTTTTTCCTCTAAGCTGGGTGTTGTTGAGACTGTGTTTGATTTAGTTTGGTTCCTGGCTTGTTGGCTGCAGTCTTTGTTTTGTATTGTATTACCAGAGGCGTGGTGTTTTCACACAATATCTCATTTATGTTGTTATTTTTTATAACTGTGTATTATTAGTATTTCTCAGTGGTTTACAGTCACACTGTATGTAGACTCTTTACATTTTCCTAACATTTTCTGTGTATAAGTGGTGAAAAAAATATTTCTATGTCCTTGAATTGTTGTATAATAATATTTTCAGTGATAGATCCATTTTTAGAGGCACATGTATCATGTTTCTTATAATTTTGGGCTTCCTGGCAGCTTTGTACAAAATGATACATCCAACCAAAAGGAGCACTAATAGCTGTGCTTTAAAAAGTGTGTGGGGTAAGGTCTGTTTAAAAATACAATGAATGCATAGAAAGTTGGTCGAAATTAACTAAAGTGAACCTGTGTTTTGCCTCTTTTAGGTTCTGATGGTGAAATGATTTGTATCAAAACAGTTTCATAACTCTGAGATATTAAGGGAAGGATATGGCGGGTTTTATCCGTCCAAATAATATTAATGTCAGCTCCCTCCCCACCCACTGCAATCATTTTCTTACAGTCCCCAGTGCGGCCAAAATAATCGGTGCCCAAACTGCTGCAGCTGCAAAATCATTTCATTTCTCAAGAGAGTCGAGACTCCACAGTCCAGACTTTGGAACTAACCAACCTGAGATATAATATGACAGACTGTATAATGGAGGTAGATAAATACTATACTGTAGCATCAAGCAGGCAATGTAAAATATAAGAGAATCAACCAGAACAAATCAACTTGATAAATGTTTGTCACCTACAGCAGTGATGGTTAACAGTAGGGCTGCACTAATCTGATAATTAGCATCGGTATCAGTCTGATATTATCAAACAACACTGACACAGGTTGCAAATCAAGCGTTAGTTAATTCCTTTTAATATATTTGGAAACTGTTGGAGCAGTGCCACATAAAGCTCAAAGGTATCATCGATACTAATCTGACCAAATACAAAAAACGGAAAAGATGGGGACATATTGTGGACCATTATTTATTCACTTTAGGGGTCTGACGTTTTGATTCATTTTTTATCCCTGACAACTTTGGAATCAGTTGTAACTGACATCGATCCAACCTGACCACAGACACTTTCTTTGCAAAATAGGAAACCACAAACTCTTTACAGCCATCTTTTAAGCCCACAGGGGGTTCTGGAGTGTTTGATAGTAAAAAACTAGACTTTGGATGGCGTATCACGTTAAGCACTAAGCAGTTTCTTTGAAAGCACTGGAAGCATCATGCAAGAATGTTAAACACATTGTAAACGTCAAATAGCACCTCAAACCACCTTGATACATCTCCCACCCAGTGTCTGGTTTGACTTTAAAAGCTTCAGCAGAGGATCAGAGTGTGACTGTTTTTCATGAGGTTTTGGAAACCACACTTTAGCACATTGATCCATTTCAAAGCGAAAATATTTAAAGAGGTGAAACAATGACAGAAAGCTCAGCGGGGAAGTTAACAAGCAACAAAAACGCACGCAGATGTGCGGACAAAATGTGAAGTCTAGTTGCGGTACACGCAGCTGTATGAGCTGCAGACCGTGGAACAGTGCAGGGAGAAGAAAATATCACATCAGAATATAAATATTAAATTATCTAAGATGATGTGCAGATGAAGGTTTAGGTAGGCAACAAAATGAAATTGTCATTTCAACAGCATTTAAATGACTACATTTCAATTTGAAGTAGATCTTAACCCATTAATGACTGAAGACTATATTTAGTATGTTGAGGAAAAACCCACAGATTTTTTTCTGTTCAAGTTGGAAACTGTAAACATATGTGGCTACACATGATGATGAGATACAGACATTTTTGTATTTAGCTGTTAGTCTAATAAACAGACATTTTAGTTATATTGCACACACAAATCGCACAGGAATATTATATAAACGGTCTCTAAGGTCTGCACAGCGTCAAAAGACTTTAAGAAAAACTTGTGCTACAGCCTCAGTCTTTGACCAATTTGAAAAATTGAATTTAAAATTCAATTAGAATTTGTGCTCAGTTCAGCGAGTACTTTAAGTGCTGTAATGGAAATTATAAAATTCCACTGTGGACAATAAAAGTGCTAACTACATGTTGATATAGAGTCATTACAATATGCAGCTTTTAATGGTTACTGTTGTGCAAAATGTGCCTGTGTGACGAGAGACAATCTCATCTAGGCTCGAATCATCAGTGTCTAATGTTTCTCCTCTATCCTGACTTATTTTCTAATTAGTCTGAGGAGTGAGAGGTTTCAGGGAGTTTTCTGATCTGGACCATGTGGACATATGCTGCAAAATCAGTGAAAGCTAAATCTCATGATTAACGTATATCCGCAGGCCTCCCAGACTTGTGATGAAAATTTATCGAAATCATCTAAAGCACTTGGCAACAGTGGCCTCATAAAAGGAAGTTTGTCCTTGCCCCTGCCGCCAAGTGCTTTCTCATGGTGGGAATTGTTGGGTCTCTGTAAATATAACACAAGACTTTAGTCTAAACCTGCTCTGTATGAAAAGTGTTCTGAGACAAATTCTTGACGTAAATATTTTTGATGCTTTGCAAAATGTTTAATTGAGATGTAACACAGGTGGAAATTTATTTTAAAATGCGATATTTACTATGATTGGAGGATTCAGTCTGAATACGTCACGGACATGACCAGAAACTCTGCTCACAAGGTATATATACCACACACCATACTGCAGGACAAGCTGACCAGCTGACTATGAGCTACAGGGAAGACTTGACTACAAGAGGAGCCTGTGGACAATAAATACTTTTCAACAAAAAGTTGATATTTTGCAGCCAAATGAAGCCTTTGTCACATTTGAAGGATGACATGCACATAAAGTCCACAAGAAAAGCCAGAAAAGGATTTGGACAAACAACATCAGAAAACACAGCTGATTACCTAAAATAGCTCTCAAGAAAAGCCTCTGAAAGTGGAATTGTCATCCAAAAAAACCTCTACCACTGTCTTCCACTGGAAACTGCACCAGAGAAGACAACCACAAGACAGATGCAAGGTCAGACATTTTTTTTAAAATGACTCTTTTATTGTGTTTCTTATGTGAAAATGCTACTGTCGGTGCATGTCTGGACTTGTGGTAGAGAGGTTGTGTGGTGCTGAATGGAGAGCTCCTGTAAAGTGCAGTTTACACATGTTTTAATACACTGCACTTCTTTGTTTCTGTCTTTGAGGTTGTCACAGTATTACAGCTCTTAGTTTAGTGTTCATGATATAAAGGGAAAAAAATATTATTGCTGTGTCTTTATGTTTGCACTGTTCCTGTGACTGCATTTAATGCTGGAACATTTCATGTTGTATTTAATAGTCACAGTGATGGTTAATTACAATTTGTCTGGATGTTTCCTTGATTTCTGGGTCCATTAAATTTCATTTTTCTAAGGCTGGAAAGAAAGAAAGAAATTTAGATCTATAAAATAAAGATGGAACAAAATGTATAATATGCTTAATGAAGTAATAATTTGATTCTGATCTTTATTTTCCATTTGTCCTCCATGGAAAAAAAAAAAAGAACGAAGTATTACAGTTCTTCAGCTAAAACAATTTAATGTTTTTTTAATACTTTCAGTGGTGCAAGAAATGTTTTTTAAAAAGCAGATGATAAAAAATACATTTCATGCTTCCCTACAGGGTTTGGAAAGCAGCAATAAATGACTGAGGGTTACTTCTGGCATTAATGCTCAACAGATCCTCCTTTGACTGTTGCTGGTTTATAAAGCTCTGAATTGTTTAGGGCCCTATACATTTTTAATTTGCTGCTACGTTACGAGCCATCCAGACCCCTAAGGTCGGCTTTCTGTCCCCTGAACATGGAGAAGCAGTGTTCAGTTTTTTTTTGCTCCACATCTCTGGAACAAACTCTCTCACTTTATTAAATCAAATAATTACAAAATACCCAGACTGCACTGTGACTTTTTTATATTTGCTACTGTAACTCTTTCTAATCTCTCTAAATGCTTTTTGCTATTGTCTTCTTGTGCTTTTACATTTTGTCTTAATGCCGTTTATATTTTACATAAAACACTTCAAAATGCTCCATACAAATAAACTTGCCTTGCGGTGACCTATTGACCTTGTTATTTTGTCTCATACTGAGTGCATTATGTAATTTGTGCACCAATTAACCGATCAGTGCAAACACATTTTTCTGCAGGCCTGTCTACAACACAAAGTTAGATGTGTGTATGTGTGTGCATGTACAAACTAGCAACCTATAAACCTCTCACACGCACACAAGAAACCACTTTTGGTAAATTAAAAAACAAAATGTAATTATGCGAATCCATAATAAATATATCAGACTCAACAGCTTTACAACACAAAAACTATGAAATACAGAGATTACACAACAGTACCTCAACTAATAACTGTAAATCTTGTGGTTATTTGAAAACTAGCTCTCATTAGCCTCAATTATGTGCTGTAAATTTAAAGGGCGAAAAGGTTTGCAGCTGCGCTTGAGGAGTGCGTACTTTCATTAGATTAGGCGAACTTTTATTCAATTAAAGCAAAGAAAGTAGGTGAACACAGATCTTGGCAGCAGAACAACCAAACAGATGGTATCGGTTTCAACTAAATAATTGGCTCTCACTATCAAACAGCAGTTTTCATTTGGGTGTAGAAATTCTCCCTCTCTTACTAGTAGTTGAAATCAAAATAAAAACATTAAATACAACTTAAATTATATGAAGTTAAATACATGGGTGATTAAATAAGTACTAATATTTAATAATACAAAGTCCACATTTATTGGCGGCTTAACAGGTTAAAAAAAAGGGAAATTAAACTTTATTTAACCAGACAATCTGACCAAGGCCAGCTCTTAAATCAAAGATGGTGAGACTGGGTTTTTCTAGCCACACCAAGACAAAACATCTGACTCACACCAGTTAGAAATGGATCCAGGGATCCTTCTCTGTGCTACGTCTGTTCAAACACACACACACACACTCATATTTTTTGAAGGAACATGTCTAGGAAACTATGGTGAAACTGGAGGAAGAATAACATCAGAGCACCCCAGTGGCCTGGTTCTCATTTTGAAATAATTTTCAGTAATTTCCATCACCATGGAAGTCGGCAATAAACGCACGGGGTTCCTTTTTAAATTGATCTGCTCTGTTGCAGAGACTTCTGGCTCCACTTTCACACACAGGCCGGCATTATTTCCTTTGTTTTGTTTCTTTTAAAAAAAATCTGGTTTACAAAAAATGAATCAGAAACAGCAGGAAACACACGCTGACCTGCAATAATTCACCCTACAAGCTTTTTTTCTATTCATAAGTGATTGACCATCTTAGTGAAACAGAGCTTAAAAAAGTATATTTATTTAACAAATAACAACACAAGAAAATTGTAACTTTTTTTTTTTTATAAACTGATTAGAAACCAGAAACATAAAACAATTAGCCACTTTCTGGAAATTATAATAATGTTTGTACAAAATTATAATAAACCTTACATTAAAACAGTTTTACTTTTGTTGCGGAAAACTCACACAAATAATTAATTTTAAATATACATACAATTTAATTTTTAACACATTTTCATTTATCATATCCAACGCAGGAGCAAACAACAACACACAGTTTCATCATATTACAGTCTCTTATTTTGAAATAAAATCCCGGCCTTAAAATATACTGTGACTAAACAAGACCATATTTAAATTTAGATACATTTTAAAGTACTTTCAAATACGAGATGACAGGATAAAAGATGACCCGTGGACTCGCTGTTAAACGGCCTCTAACAACTGCTCTTACCCTAATGACTGAATAATGACCCACAGGCTATTTTCCCTGGGAAGGGGCTCGTGTCGCCCTCACTTTTCAAAATGCTTGTTTCATCCCGTTACACTTTCACTGTATCAGTCTGTTTTGCATAATTAAATCTCTCTGAACAGTGACACCTCCAACTGTCCAGCTGCAAACATACAGAGAGAGGATGTGAGTTGATCTGAATTGCCTCGTTATTATTTTTCTTCCCTTTTTTGTCCAGGTATCTCAGGCTACACAGACATGAAGGTTGTTGGAGTACAGGCAGCCTGAGAGGAGACTACAATAACTCTCAAACTCCTCTGCACATTTGTGGGTTAATAATAAATTCTTGTGTTTTTATTTTGTTAACATCCACTAGATTTGAATACAAGCAATCTTGTGTAGAAGGGAATAAATAACATAGCAACTGTAGTTTATAATCTATCAACTACATATTAATAATTTTGGAAAACATAACCATTACCAGTGTGGCTGAGGTTTGGTTAAGGTGTGTGGTCACGTTAATTGCAGAACTAAGTCATTCATGTTCATTCTTCAGCACAGCTGCAGTCCAGCAGGTCGACCATCAGATGTTTGTAGCTCCATTCAGTGTCGCTGTGGAAACAGACAGAGGACATCAACATTAAATGGAGTGACCAGAACAGAGCTTTTATTTAAAGATTTACACTACTGTTCAAAAGGTTTAGAACACCTCAACCTAAGGCAAGTTTACAGCTCACCATTTGTAACATTTAAGGTTATTCACTGGACCAGAGCTGCTTAAATTTCAATAAAAAACAGGAAAAATACAGGTGCTCTAAAACTTTTGACTATCATTGCAAAACAGTTCCATATTTGAACGTCAAAAACTCACCTCCTGTATTCTTTTTCTGTTTGTATCTTGCTTCTTCATGGAGGACCGCCTCTGCAGTCTGCTTGGATTTACAGCAGTTACAATGGATTCCAAAGGCGTCCGTGTTTCATGACCAAAAACAAAAAGAGTCAAAATGACTTGAGCAGTATAATCTGCATTTTCCGATGATCCGTATGTCAAGCATATATTCAAACGCTGACATGTTCACCAAAATAAAGCTGAATACGAATCCTCCATTTGTCACCAGGACAGGGCTCAGAGCCGTTTGGTGAAAACAGCTGCCTGCTGCTGCTGGGAATCGCTGATGTGAGTACTGAGACCGAACTGTGCAGTAAACGTGATAAAACCAAAACAACAACTTAAAATACGTTTTAAAATATCATTAGAGCTGCAGAGTGGTTACAGTTCTGTGTTTTCCCTTTCACATTACACAAAATACCATCTAATTTAATGCTTATCTAAAAAATATCGGTTAAAGGAGTTTTAGGTTTTTAAAAATGAATATGAAATGAAATATGAATATTAGTACCAAAATAAGCATGCATTAAATAATACTGGACAGTACACACATAAATGCATTCATAACAAGGACCCTGACATGTTCACTGTGAAAGCTCAGAAGTTTCTGGCTCAGTTATTCAGGGCACATCTCTGGGGAACGGTAAAAATGCCTTTGCAGAAATTTACAGTCATTCACATTTTCAGCCAGAAAACCTGCTGAAAATATGAAAAACCGTCAAAATTTCTGGCCAAATCTTAAAGTTGGCTTTTCATGTTTTTTTGTTTGTTTTGTTTTTTTGGTTAAAGCTCAAACTATTTGGATTTTCTGTGGTCCAGTTTTACACGAGTTGTGGAATGTGTGCTAAGTTTCCTAATAACAGTTAATAACAGGCTTGATATCCTGACTACTGCTAAAACGAACATATCTAAAATTACCGGCCACTCCCTTCCACTCCTTTCATCAAATAAGAAAGTTCAAATTCACCAAAACAATAGGAAAATGATGCTCACGTCATTGTCCCGCTTTGAGGAAATGCTGTCTGGAAGAGGACAGAGACAACTTCATTTTCAGTCTCAGTGGCACAAAAGAAACACAGTGAGGCTGTTTGAGTCTTTAAGGTACATGATGTTTTTAGTTTACTATTTTGCATAAATTTCTGCATGTTTGGGTTATTCAACTCATGTATTTCAAACCATTGGT
This sequence comes from Lates japonicus, assembly GCA_033238685.1. Classification (NCBI taxonomy): domain Eukaryota; kingdom Metazoa; phylum Chordata; class Actinopteri; family Centropomidae; genus Lates; species Lates japonicus. Next base: position 1,782,039 of record BRZM01000032.1, on the reverse strand, counting down.
ACACTCAAGTGTATTTAATTTTTAACTTATGTTTTATTTTGAGGGGTTTTGTATTTTTATTCAATGATTTTATTAGTATGCTGTGTTGAATGTTGGCCCATTTGTCTTGTAGAGCCACGGTATATGTGGAACTCCTTTCTCACAGAAAACTCATTGTCAAAATCAATCATTGTCAGCTTGAATCCAAGTATTTGGAAACAATTAGGTGTATTTCAGAAGGATTCTATTTGCTTTTATGGCAGAATAATTGTAATCAGTATTTTCTGTCCTGGTATTGTGTAATTTTTATGTGCAAACAGGAACATAAAAAAAAATCTACACACGGTTTTGTGATGTAAAAAAATGATTAGATCAATCATTTCAGAACTTTTTCCACCTTTACTGTGACCATTAATCTATAAAAACAAACCATTTAGGAAAATAAATAAATGAATAATGTACAATAACCTGGTTGCATACGCTTGCACATCCTTTTATAATTAGCGATGTGGCTATGCTCAGAATCAACCAATCACATTCAAACTAATGTTGCATGGTAGTTCTGTACACCTGCCATCAATTAAAGCGACTGATTAACCCAAAATACAGTTCAGCTGTTCTTGCAGGATTTTCCTGATGTCGTCTTAGCTGGATCCTACTGAAAAAAACAGAGCTTCCAAAGCATGGATGAGATCTCATTGTTGAAAAGTTTCAATCAGGAGAGGGGTACAAAAGAATTTCCAAGGCATTAGTTGTACCAAGGAGCATGGTGAACACAATCATCAACAAGTAGAGAGAAAATGGCAAAATGGTGACATTGCCAAGAACAGGACGTCCCTCGAAACCTGATGAAAAGATGAGAAAACTGGTCGGAGAGGGTGCCAAGAGGCCTCCGGCAACATTAAAGGAGCTGCAGGAATTCCTGGCAAGAACTGGTTGCTCCCTACATGTGACAACAATCTCCCGTATTCTTTGTATGTCTGGGCTTTGGGGTAGGGTGGCAAGACGGAGGCCTTTTCTCATGAAAAGGAAAACATCCTATCTCCCAAAAACCATGTGGAAAAATGTGTTATGGTCTAATGAGACCAAGGCTCAACTTTCTGGGTATTATTCCAAAGGTATGTTTGGCACAAAAATAACACAGTACATCACCAGAAGAATACCATAACTACGGTGAAGCATGGTGGTGGCAGCAGCATCATATTTTCAGGCTGTATTTCTTCAGCTGGAACTGAGAGTCAAGGTGGAGGGAATTATAAATAGCTCCAAATACCAGTCAATTTTGGCACAAAATCCTCAGCCGTTTACTGAGGATGAAGAGGAAGTTCACCTTCCAGCATGACAAGGACCCATGTCAACAAAAGAATGGGATCACCAAAAGAAAGAAAGATGAAAAGTTTTTGGAGCCCAGACCTGAATCCAATTGAAAATCTGGGGGATGCCTCTCACAATTTGACAAACCTGGAACATTTTTGCAAAGACAGAGTGGGCTAATATGGTCAAGATGTGCCAAGCTGATAGACTTCTATACAGAAAAGACTGAGGGTTGTAATAAAATCAAAAGATGCTTCAACAAAGTATTAGTTCAAAGGTGTTCCTAAATTGAATTTCATAGGTTAATAGTCACATTCTGGTGGAAAAAGTTCTTGGTTTCTTTTTTTAACATCCCAAAATCTGACATTCATATCCACTATTGTGGGTTTTTTTTTTTTTTTTGAACAATCTCGGAACTAACACTGCCAGTTAGGTCAGACTAAAACACAACATTATGTGTTTTTGGAATGCTCTGTGAATATTCTGTGGCTGTGTAGCACTCCCTATGAAGATAAAAATCAATAAAAACAAAATAATAAGTCCCCATAGATCACAGAGCAAAGCTCCAGATCTCCTACTTTACAATCCCAAAAAAAAAAAAAAAAAAAAAAAAAAAAAAAACACAGTCAAAGAGACTCAAAGGTCAAAGTCTGGATAATACTCCTGTGTGACTCGACCTTTGGTTTTTGTTCAGACCCTGGAATCCGGGGAGCTTTTCTCAGTCAGTTATCTTTGAGGCGGCTTTAAAGGGAAGATGAGAGACTTCTGGCAGATTTGGGGGACGATAAATCAGCCTGACAGTAGTTTTAACATCTGTGTCACGTCTATCATCTGACATCTGGGGCCGCTCCACGCTGCTCGCCTTTTATCTGTTAGCAGTTACACAGGTAGACTTAAATGATTCTAATCAGTTTAGTATTTGGGAAAGAGGAGCTTCTTTATGTAATTCCTCCTGCTTTTCATGTTGGAACGTCTCTTGTACTTTAAATACTGAATGCTAAAAGCTGTTTTTTAAGAAAACAAGCTAGAACTTGAGATAATATCTGCAACTTTAAGGATTTTAATAATAACATGTCACAGTTAGTTTTCGTTTCCTGTCATCCAACATATCAAAGTGAATACCTCACTATACAAACTGTTGATATTTCTTTTTTTTTTACATGTCAGGATTCCAAATACACTCCATGGGGTCGGTCTGAGTTGGACAGTATTTTATGAATAGAACAACCAAAGGAGTTTGATCTCACCAAGTAATGTGATATCCCATTCCTTTCATGCCAAAATGTACCACCAGGCTCTACCAAACAATAGTGTCAGTGCCAACAGGTAACCACAGGGAGTTTCCTGAGGATACGATACTTCTTGTTTTCTGTTCTGTCGCAGCGGGTTTGGAATCACAAATGTGAGAAGAAATGGAAAGTCACAGAGAGAGAAGAAAATTATTTTAAAAAACAGAACTGATGCAGGTACAACTGTAGTGATGAGATTAATGCAGAGTTTAAACTTGATTTCACAGGCATTAAAATTATTCGTGGAGCATCTATTACTCCACATTTCTGCTGCATTTGCTATTCAACAACGCTGGCCAATGTGTCAATAAGATGTTACACTGATTACCTAACAGCCATCTGCTTAACAAAATCAGTCTGTGTGACTGTAAAACACATCTGAACAATTGGACTGACCGATAAGTGAGACTGTCCACTGCCATGTGGTCATTAAAACTGAACGACTAGCCAATTTAGTGGACATGCTAACAACATTAGCCTGTTTACAACATGTGGGCCAGTCCACTACGCCTGGCTGTGGCTTATGATAGAGACATTTGACAGTAGGGACATTACACAACCAACACACTGGAAGTTAGTGGATTAGTGTTGCATCATTTTTTTTTACTCAACAAATTCCCTGAAAAGACTAAATCCAACGATGTGTTTGTCCATCCTTCAATACTTTCTGACTTCTCTGCTCTGTCTGTGGTATCCCAAGCCCATACATTCCTATCGAAGATGTAATTTAACAATGGCTCATAAGAATGTAATTCAGTTTTTTAAAAACGCTCAAAAATTTCCCAAAATACACTTTGTTTTTAGCTAACGTTACACAAAGAGGAGGAAATAGCGCATTTGTTATTTTAAGTGGCAGATGAATCCACATTAGGAGCTCTGGTGAGCATTTACAGCAGCACAGAGGGATTGGATATATGAGGCTTTGGGACGTTAACAGTACAATTCATTGTTGGTTTTGGCCCGGTTTCTGTAACCATGGCAGGGGATTATGGAGAAACCAGGTAAACTCCTCCAGGAGAAAGCTGATTTCTTGGCAATGTACTCGGGTAACAGGGTTTCTAATCAACTTTTTTACCGTATGCGTGTGCATGACAAAGACCTTACACAAGAAAAATGCCACTATGAGGGGCAGAGCCGTAGGAAAAAAGGACATAGCAATGTGTCGCTGTATTTGTAAAGACTAAGCCGAACAGACTGACTGTCACAAAATCACCTCTAAACGCTTAAATAAGTCGGTTCAATTCAGATACAGTCGCACAGTAGATGCATTCTTGCTGTGCAGTATACACACAGACACACACACAAAAAAACGACAGGAAGCAGTCTCATATATCACTAATGCAGGACAAAATATAGACTATAATTCCAATATTATTACAAAACCTGATGCATGTATACACATTTTCCCTGAGTAATCCAGTGTCTCTACTGTGTGTAAATGTTCTCTAACATATAGGGAAAAAAGTTGTAAAGATGTTACAGCCTAGTAAAAGGTCCATTTATACTGAAAAATGCTAATTATTTAAATCTCAAACTATTAATGTACTCACTGATTATTTCGTTTTCAATACTCTGCAGCTGCTCAGAAATATCACCATCTGCTAGGTTCAGTGTAAAACTACCAGAGTTACAGTTCTTTAATATCAGTAACTGAGACAAAATTAAAACACAATCTCATGCAAAGGATGCAAAGTGTCCTTAGATGACTGACTGACTCTTCACTAATTTCTGCAGCGGAAAGACTGAGCGAAAGGTCAGTGAAAGATTAGATCTATTCTCAGGACACTCTGATCCCCTGAATCCTCCTCGTTAAAATGCCTATTTGGAAATCGAAGCCTCACAAAATCTTAAACATATGTTTTGGTCATCTGAGCGTGTTGATAGCAGATGAGTACCTGGATGATTGGATGATGCTGCCTGGAGGAAAAGCACTGATCAGATTCTCAGAGGACGACTTCAATCAACCATCAAGTTGCTGATTGAAATCATTCTGTTTACCCAGGATTCCCTTCCTGTCAACAAACCTTACATAACAAAGGTTTACAGCAGATGCCAACAGATTAAATCCAGTGTTTAAGACATTGTTCAGTAGCAGTTAATGATAATTAAGCCATATATACATGTGGATAAGCATCTCATGATCTAAAACGATTCTAAGTATAATAGGGCATTGTTTGCCATACTGAAAAACGTTCCTTGGTTTATTTAAGAGCCAAGCCAGTGTGTTTACGTTGAAGATCATTTATTTTTAGGAACTTTTTTATGTCATTAGTAAGATGACAGAGAATTTTCAGTGTGCCGTGTTCTCATTAATGCATTGAAACTATAATATTCTCAGTTCTAACACTATGATTACACTCATGACCTATTAATAAAACTTTTACTGCATAGATGTTTTATTACAGTCTTACAGTTTTCCGGTCATGAAAAACCTCTTTGTCATTATTGATTAAAAACAGTATATTTGTGGAATTATAATTACAATACATATATACATACACACACACACTCACATGTACATTTCTATTGTTTCTGTATAATTTTGTTAATATATGTAATATATTTTTAAACAATAATTAAATATTATTTTTTTATATATTATTTAAAAAATCATAATAATGTATTGCTAGATTATAATACTATAACATGTTATTATGATAACATTATGTATTATATATGTTATCCAAGTTTTTCAAGACAGCAGCTTTGACTCAGCAGAACTTTAAGCATCAGAAATCTGCCGTTGATACTAGAATCACAACATCTTGTTGCTGTTAGAACACAAGTACAATCACTTCTCTTGTCTTTCTTTCTTTCTTCATTTTGACAAGGCTGTTGACACAATGATCCCTGAGAGTCACGGATAACGGACTGAGATCATGTCGGTGATAGATGAAGCCCTGACAGCGTTTGCTTTGCTTCGAACTGAATCCTAAAAATATGCTGTTTTCTGACATTATCACTGCACATGTTGCTGTAAACAAGCATAAACATTTGAGGAAGTTAACTTTCTCCAAGTTCATGTTAATGGTTTACAGCGCTTGGACAATATTTAAAACCTGATGGTTCCGGCTTTTCTCTCTGTAAAAACCCTCCGAGGTCATGTCATGGAATCGATCCAGACATTGGACGAAACTGCTACATTTCAGCTTATCAGTGACTAATTTACTAGTTTTTCATCATTGGGCCCAGATTTTTATTTTACGCATGTAAGTGCATTACACCCACTTCACTTACAGGCCACAGCTGCAAAAATCTTTTCAAAACAGCTGGCACACAGGGAAAACTTGTTGCGGAATTTTTTAACAAGCTCACAAAGGATGATCTCCACTAAATTTAGCTTTTCTCTCTCTGACATCCAAGATTAAGGCATGAGGACCATAAAAGACAAGTATGTTTTGAAATTTCTGAGGCATGTTCCAAGTGTTTGAGGCTCTAATGTCTCCATATTGTACTTTCCTCGCCATTCTTTCCCATCGCGATTTCCTGGAACTGTTTGAACAAGATAAGATCAAAATTTCCATTCGCCTTACCTGTGGTTCCCGAGCCAGCTGTCTGTCAGTCAGTCACGCTCTCAGTTTCTCGCTTTCTCTTGTTTCTATAGCGTGCCGCTCTCCGCTCTCCTTTACCCCCCCTTCTTCTTTCTCGCTACACGTCTTTATTTCTCTGCCTCTTTGGTCCACAAGTCACCACTCTCCTTTCCTCTCCTCCCTCCCTTTTTCCACACTTCACTTCTGATTTTGGTGGGTTTTTTTCCTCAAAGTATCTTCTTTTTCTGCCCTTGTTTCACTTCTTCCCTGTCGCTGTCTTAGTTCCCTCGCATCTGTTTCCCTCTCTCTCTTTTCAGTTGCTCCAAGCCACCTTCTATCCCCCTGTCCTCCGTTTCTTCTTTTACCTCTGCTTAAGTACAAGTACCTTGCCCTGCTGATAATAAAGACATACTGGGAGGTTTGTACTGGAGGCGGGACCAGTGCTGGAGTGGGCTGGGGGATGGGAAAGGTCAAATTATGTAGAGGATGGACAGATAAAATGTGAAACAGATCCGCCTGTGAAGTGTTGTTTCTGGTGGGTGTTACTACCGCACATCGGCCTTTTAGATAAATCCTCCCTCACTTCCCTTTCACCTGTTCAATCTGTGCACAATGTTCAGATATTTTGTGACTGCGTTCTGTAATGCCCTTTTCCCTCAAAGGACCCTGCGTAGCTAAAGTTCTGTTTGTGATCTCCTACGTTTCCCAGAATGCCATACTGGATGTACAACATGAGCTGTGTTTGATACACTAGCATGGCAACATGGTTGTAATAACAATGCTAACATGCTAATGTTTAGCAGGTATTATGCTCACCAACTTAGTGTGGTGTGTCAGCATGCTAGCATTTGCTAATTGGCACTAAATACAAAGTACAGTTTAGGCTGATGGGATGGGTCACTCATTTTTCAGCCACAAAGTATTGGTCAAACTGACATTTTGACCTGATGATGGTGCTGGATAAAAAGTGTGAATGTCTATACAAAATGTCATAGTAATTCATTTAATACTTATAGATTGTAAAGATATTTCACTAAAAGCTAAAAATGTCGGCCAGTGATGATGCAAGTCGAGAAATCAGGGTATCAACTCACCGGCCAACAGAGCAGACAATGGCTAAATGTGTTACGAAGAGTGTTTGAAAATGGGATCAAACTATGCTGCGCATGTTTTAAAGTCTGTTTCAATTTCTGTTATAATTTCAGTTTAGTATTACCAAAAATGATTGTCCATTCCAAGGAATAACAGCAGAGGTAATAATACAGGCGCAGTATTTACTCCAGGAAAAGATGGTGTGCAATGTGTGTGTGTAACATGTATAGAGAGAATGTACCTTATGAGCCTTAATGAGTATGTAATTTACAAGATGTGATAAAAGTCACATATTTCAGCCATCTACCATCTGATAAGATCATTTCTAAACAAAAGACTTTAAAATATTCACCCCACAAAGATAATATGTATGTTTTAAAAATGTCAGTATTACACAGGGAGTGTTGAGGTGTAGATTTGTCTAAATGCTTTTCTTTTTGTCCCAGACATCAGAGAGTTGTCTCACCTGCTGCCAGAAGAAACTCTGCTCTGCTCCAGGTATGTTTTAAGACCAGCCTGTCCCTAAATTAAAAAAAAAAAAAATTGTGATCCGATGATAAAACCACAAAAATGCATTTTTAGAAAAAATATAATATCAAAATGAATGACTCTTTTATATTTACATGGCAGCACTCTTGATGTGATGATTAGATAGATTACATAAATTGTGCTCTGTCTCATATCTAAACTGTTCCAACTGAAAGAAACACAGACAGTTCAGATCAGGTCTGGCTGTTCTCCAAACATCCAGATTATAGGTTTAAAGGTTAATTACAGCACGATTGGCTCGCTGATTAGAGTCAGCCACAGAAAATCTGATTTCTGGTTAGTGTTTCTGGTCCCTGGGGGGGCCACAAAGGCTCTTTAGTGCACTGGATGACGAAATCATTTATTGTCTGCTGAAAGTATTGTGCAGCTAAGATGATGAAAAATTTAAAAATCGGTCCTAGAAGTGTTCTTAAACATTATGTTATTATGACTTAAGATGTTGCAGAGATGATCAGTGATTACATGCCTCCTTCTTTAAATTAAAAGGTTTTCATTTTATTTCTCTATTTGATGTTGAACATTAATTTGAAGGCAGAATGACATAACCTGAATGAACTGTTGATCTCACACATAGCAGCTATATTAAAGTTGTTTTTGGTCAATTTGAAGTTCAGTGTGTGCCTCAGGCCAACATCTGCCTTAAACTGCAAAGAAAATCGGTCAAAGCAGATGACATCAAGTCTATTTTATTGAACAAGATCAATTGTAATCAAGAATAAGGCACAGGTCTGCAGCAGTTTGAACCTTTTCCCATTATGACTGTGTCTTTACAGGTTAACTTTTCAAGATTTATATTTTTTGAGACACTCATTCTCGCATCTTTAAACCAGTGCCATCTGTCGCATCTAGCTAGCCAACATGACACATTGAATTCCACTGAGAATTGGCACCATTTTTCATTTTCACTGCTAGCATGTTTACTGTTAACTGACCACTACTGACTGCTGCAAACTACTCTATTTTTTCAATATTATTTGATGTTTAACTGGCCAAGCTGTTCTTCCAGCCAGGGAAACAGCCACGAGCACAGCGCCAGACTGATATGAATCACTGGAAAAAAATCTGAGATGCAGGCACTGATTCAGACGTCTGGAACCAGGCTACTATCACCGTAATGCTAAACTAAACTACCTGCCTCCTCATCTTCTACTGTTTATTCTGAGCTTTGGGGTAATAACAAACTAACTCTCTGGTTACCTGACAGTACTTCAAACAATGACACGAGTGCCACAGACCTGTATCACTGCTCTATGTTTAAAAAAGAATTGCAAAATACTTTTTTTCCCCTTTAAATATTTTTAAAAGAGTGAGACAACAATAAAACAAATAAATTCAATTAAATAAATCAAAGCTTTACGAAAGCTATATGTTTTAAGAAGAGATTTAAAAGCAGAAATAGATATAGCAAACAAAATGACCTCAGGTAAGTCGTACTGTTAAGTGACAGCCCTTAGTCACCAATCGGACTCTGGGAAAAACCACAAGACCATTATCAGGTGATCTAAGATGGCGCCCGGGCTTACATGGGGTTAGTAAATCCTTACTTAGGAGCCTAGTTGTGTAAAGCCTTGATGACAATAAAATTTTAAAAACCAAACAAAAATGGACAGAAAAACAACACAGGGAAGCCAGAATTATGGGAGTTATATGATCTTATTTCACCGAACCAGTAATAATCCTAGGAGCAGCGTTTGGCCATAAAGTGGGCCTGCACTTTTCATGACTGAGACGTTACTTGGGGTTAGAGAGTTCGAACTGCCTGTTAGACGTCTTATGAAGAAACTGTTGGAGAGAACGCCAATAACATAAATCCTAATAAAGTTGGGGGGATTTGGGAGGGGTGGTGCAGAATAAAAAGCACCATCAACACCAATAAAACATGTAAAGAAAATCAAAATCCTCTGTATTTAACTGTGTTACAGAGATGTTCAACATCATGTTTCATAGGCAGTTCTCATAAAATGAGGCCGCATCATGAAGTATAAAGCTGACGAAAAGAGTCAGATCATTTGGGTAGGAGGTTATTTAGGATATAGGAACATATGTGCAGAATATCTTAAAATCTGCCTTTAGTTTTCAGACAAAAAAAGGCTCAAACTCAAATCGACTCTGCTCAGGCCTGCTGTGTCTCTTGACCCCTGTTTTCGTTTTAGGTCATGAATTTAAGTTGAATAATCCCCCTGCAGATTCATACATGTTGGTCTAATTATTTATTCATTTTGCCATGTAAAAGCTTATTTTTTGATCTTTAATGAAGCGGTGTGCCTTGAAATTTTTGGCTGGCTTTCATCCCCTCTCTCCTGAATAATCCCATTTTGGATTTAAACTCCTCAGGTGGCCGTCTATTATTTTTAAAGGTTATTATTAGTATTAGTATTATTATTTCATCTCAGAGCTACCCCATGGAGTTTGATTCGATGTTGGCATGTAAAAAATGGAACAACAACTTGGAAAGGGAGGCACTGAGTTTAACGTTCTTGCATGTATGAAAGCAAAAGTTGCTTTGTTATTTAAGTTATTATCAGCAGGTATTCATTTTAAAAAATAGCAATTTTTCAGAGAATGTAAGTTATTTGGCAGCTTTTTCCCCCCAAAGTGTCTACTCTCTCAAAGTAATTACAGAATGAAAGTCCTCTTTCCTAACTTTGCTGATTAGAATAATTTATATCCACTTGTGGGGCTATTAACAGATTACAGGCACGCAGTGTAAAGCAGCCCCAGATGTCAGAAGACATACGTGGCATTGACTTTAAAACTACTGGCGGGCTGATTTATTGTGCAGAAGTCATCCCCTAAATCTGCCTTTTAAAGTTACCTCACTGGCAGAGAGATAACCAACAGAGGAACCTGTCTTAGTTCTCAGACACCTGGGTCTTATCTTCTCAGGTCTGTCTAAACAAAAAGGAAAGGTCGAGCCACACAGGAGCATTAATCCAGGCTTGACCTCTGTCCTTTGCACTTGGATCACAAAGTGGGAGATCAGGGAGGTGACCTTTGATCTGTGGTTGGGTAGTCCACTGAGTGTGGGGACCAGTAAAATGTAGCTGACCTCTGACCTTCACATGCCACACTAGGAGAGCTCTGCCCATAAAATTCTGACTTTTACAACTTCATTATGTAACTATGTTGACTTACACTCACTATCTTTCTCCATATCTGCTGGATCACAGAGACAACTGCTTATTAATAGTCACCCTGTGTCCTAGAAATTACATTTACATACAACTAATTTCATCCATCCATCCATTAGATGAGGCTTAACCCAGTCCCAGCTGACACTGGGCAAGAGGCAGTGTACACCCTGGACAGATCACCAGTCTATCAGAGGGTTGACATATAGAGGCAAACAACCATTCATGCTCACATTCACACCTACGGGCAATTTGGAGTCACCAATTAACCTAACCTGCATGCCTTTGTGAGAAGAAGCCGGAGTATCCAGAGAAAACCCACACATGCACGCACATTCCTAGTACTAACTCCTATTTGTATCCAAATGTGCACAGACCTGACATGCCATCTGTGTATTTTCATTTTATATCTGGGGGGGACTTGATTTCAATGACCTATTTTTGATGGACATTCACAGGGGCACCAGCTCAATTTTAATGTGCCCTGAGGAGTTTTCTTTTGAACAAAGTTATGTTTACAATGAGCATTTCGCATGCAAAACCTACTGTGCCTAACAAATGTGTTAAAAGCATTTCCTTCCTCATAAAATAATAGCAGAGCTAGTTTACTTAACATTTTAAATCCTGCATTGTTTACATCCAAGTTTACTGTCATGCATTTTTGCATTTGTTGGCACATTGCTTTGTCTCTTTGTGTGTTACTGCGGCCAGCGGTCAATCAATTAAATAATGTGAAACCAGGAGCAGGAGGATTGTTGCCCCACTAACAGAATGGGCACCAACAATACTCTGTTGTGCTACTAGTGTTCAAACTTTCACAAGGTACCTTCAACAAAAAAAACAAAACAAAAAACAAAACAAACAAACATAGAAGTCTCCTGGTTTAAAGAAAAGTTGAATTGAATTCTGTTTAATTTAAGTTTCCTAGCATGTGACATTCATTCATTCATGAGCAATGGTCTCGCTCATATTTTGGCAAACATACTGTACTGGTGTCTGGAACATTCTGAGCACACAGAGGGATGCCGAGGACTTGGATTATGCTGCAGGAGTGTCCCCACTGAAGTACATTACAACTGAAACACTGGAAACTATAAACTTTTTTTAAGATAATGTTTTTTGGCATTTTTCGCTTTTTATTTGATAGTCTTAGCAGAGAGAGACAGGAAAGGTAGGGGAGAGAGAGGGGAAGGGAATGACATGCAACAAAGGCCTTGATAAGTTGTACATGCTCTACCAGGTGAGCTACCGCAGGTGCCCTGAAACGATACATTTTTACAGTTTTGTTTTAAATATCACTTAAGTCTGTCAACTGCAGGTCTCAACATCTGGAAGACCATAAAGTTATCAAACCTTTTGAACTTTTCACTTCCAGTTTCACGTTGAGACTCTCCACTTTCTCTGACATTATTATCCCTTTTTATCATATTGATATTATTTATTGAGTTACTTGAAATCAGCATGTAAAGTATGTGCTGGATCAGACCATATTTCAAATTCACTCTAAAACTACAGATCCTTGTCGTGCCTTTCCCTGCATGGGTCCATATTTTCAGCAGAGCACATACAGATCATCTGTCATGACCCAGTTGGGAGCTTTTTTAATACCAATGTGTGTCAAGCTTGATGCAGCTCATCATATAACTTTAATTATACCGTGTTTTCCTCTAAGTCTTCATTCAGACATGTCACAATTGCCAATGTCATACTTGTGGATAGAAACGTTCTCCTGAAGAAAAATGGTTTATGCTTGCTTGAAGCCCCAAACATGATTAATATTTCACTTTTAACTTATTTATGGCCATCACAGCTGCTTGGCTTGATGTTAGTTCCCTTATTTGTTGGCACATCCAACTGAAGCCAGCATCTTCTCATCCACTTCAAACACTGATGAGTGAACTGGCAGCAGTAGATGTTGAGCGAAAAGTCAGAAGAGCCAAAGGCTAAGTTGGAGAAACTGACTGCAGAGTTGCAGCAGGCAGCAGCCAAACACTCTTTCCCAAGAGCTTTGCAGCAGAGCTGACATTTTAATTGCTGTTTATGACTTAATTTTGAAGAGTTGCAGCACAAAAGAGAAATTAAACAACAGATGGAACTGTCTGGTTGGTCAAACATGGTGTTCCTGCCATGCCAGTGCTCCCCATAAAACATACCGTTTTGCTTTATTGGTTGTAGCTGACATCGTAACTTTTCTTTATGGCGTTGTCTGCATAACTGGAGAGCATCTTTCACCAAGAGGATGGTTTGATTGAAGCTAATAATTATTTCAATATGTATAGTATCGCATGAGTATAGAAAATATTCAATATATGCAACTAGACAACAGTTGAGCCTTTACAATTGTTTACCTCTATTTTTCTGTCTGTCAAATGTGATCCAGCTAACCTTTGCTGCAGACCACATGGATGAAGATCATTACAACCATCATTACTGTTTAATAAACAGTTTTACAGATTTAGATTAAAACGATGCCTACATCAGAAGGGATTGTGATCAATCTAAAATTTGTAGGAAAACAAGTCTATAGTCATGCTAGCAGCATTGTGAGGCCTTGAGATAAATGCTGATCTCAGCATGCTAAAGGACCGTCCACAGTGTCTGCTTAGCTCTTAGTAAAATTGCATTTTCTCGTTATTCAGGGCTGGAAATATGGGCTTGGAAAAACTTACAAAATAAAGTTCATCTAGCAACACTATCTTCATATCAGACATTCAAACATTATATTAATAAAAATGTGTCACAACCATTTTAACTGTCAAGTGTTACCTCCCATGTTTTGTTGTGTCATATGTGATTGTTGTAAATTTGTGACGCCATTTTGGTCTTGTAAAATGGATGATGTTTCTCGAAAGACTTCCTGGTAAAGATAAAATAAATGAATTTAATCTTTTCCATCTTGGTTTAGCATGTTATCATGCTAATGTTTGGTAAGACATTAGACTGACAACCAAAACACCAACGTGCTGATGGTGCGAGAGGAAATGCCTGGGGAGATCACATACAATTCACCCTCTGGGAACAATAAATGAGGTGAACAGACCGACGTGGCCATCCAGAGAGCCAGGCTAGCATGGCTAAAAACAATTAAACACAGGAGAGACCCATCAGAAAACACTTAAGGGAATTACATCAGCAAGTTTTAGAGTTTTCACTGACAAAATTCTGGACAGAGTTGTTTTGGTAGTTTTCTCTCTCCAGAGAAATAATTTAATTATAGTTCATAACTCAGAGAGTGAGGTTCTCACCCTCAACATAATTGCTGTCCTGCACCTATTTTCTACAAATGCAAACACATGCTGCCTAACAGCACCAAAAACACACACAAACACATTAACAAGAATCAAATTTCTTGGAAGCGAGACTATTTGGTGGATTTGGAAACTGATGACGGCTCATGATGGGGCATTTATTTGTTCTGCTAAATGATCATCTCTGTCTCTGGTAGTCAAGTTCAATTTGTGAACAGATCCATCAACATGAAATAAACCAAATCACAGCTATGCAAATATGACAAAACCTGGATGGTTTACTGGGGGAAATCAGAGTCTCCTGCTGGGTTGATCCCTCTGTTTAACTGAAGAAAATGGGGTTTCACTTTGATTTTGTTAATGTAATATTAAAAACAAGCTATATTACTGGTTGTTTATGCAGCTCCTGAAGATACTGAAGCCCATCAGAAGCAACTTGGCATACGGGAAACATATTAGTTTATTTAGTAGCAGTTTATTTGACTACAAGCAACTGAAGCCTAAAATGATCTCTGAGCAGATGAGCATTCATATCAGAAATAATCTCTGTCCATACTAACGCCTGAAAACACAGATTACATGGCCATTTACATACAGTGGACATGCATGTGCTGGTGTAAACAGGAAGCAGACTGTCTACTCTGCAGTTGGTTGCGTAGTTGCAGAGAATACTACGAATGAGGCACAGCAATAACCAGAGGTTTCTTTGCTTGGACCAATGATGAGGTGGAACTGTTACTGAAAGTAACACGAATATAAGGTGTATGTGGCGGCGGGAAAACAAAGATTGGTATCCACAAATGTGGATGTCTGCGTCATCATTTCTACCTGTTTGGACTAAAACGCAATGCTGGGGTTTGCAAACTAAAACAGGCCCAGCAGCTCTCAGTTTTAGGGGGCTCGAAGACTCCAGAGTAGTATGGACGTCAGATGCAAATGTAGCAACATGTATGTGGTGTGTATGCAGCTTTACAACTCTTTTTGTTTTTTTTTAACCCGGTAGATCACTCACAGCTTCGGTCAGCTAATGAAGGGAGGTTTGTGAAGTAAGAAGCTGCAGATTTAATCATTTGCCTGTCCTCTGTGCACACCTCTTCAAGGTCACAACATTTGCCAACTTCCCTTTAGAAGTTTAATTTCCAAAAAGATCTAAGAAGCAAATGTAGTGGATTCTTAAGTAGGCCAAAAAAAGAGCTTGTCTGAAACATAATTGAGGTGCGCTAGCATGATTAAGCGTGTCCAATCAGTACAAAACGGCCCACAGCGACAGTGAGGTCTGTGGTTTAACCTAGACATTAACTCTGCAAAGACATGTTGCTGTTGAACTTTTCAAATGTAAATGATTTGAATAGTTCATACGCTCCAGCTCAGGTAAAAAGATTTCTTCCAGATCTCGCTGCAAACAACGGGCCAGATGCAAAAACTGCATAAACTGTGTAGACTCAAGACTGAAACAGAAACAAAGGACAAGTCCAAATGTAGAATAAACTGACAGAATGATTCAACTGAACACTCAGGCTTGTGCAACCTGGCAAGACCCAAGGGGAAAAACATGCCAGTCACTACCCAAACTGCTTATAGTAAGCTTGACTTTGCCACAGGATGCTGGCTGTTAGCTCGGTGAGATACTGAGATACAAAATCCAAGTAGGCAGGGGAAGGTGAAATCTTTTATCAGTATCAGACTCAGAGTGCAGAGCTGTGCTGTTGCCCAAAGGCCATACAAAGTAATGCAGACCTGGCACAGACAGAACTCCAAAAAGCATCAGTCAAAATACTACATATTTGGAAGTCCCAGTCAACAAACACCCCTCAGCTCAAACATGTCAGTTCAAGACCTGGAAGCCAGTCAGTGAGACACTTTCAGTCTTTCAGCTGCTTCACTCAAAGTCAGGCTAAAACAAAAAAACAACAACATTCAACATTATAAAATTTGAAAATCCATCTACAATAATGGAAAACAGTGAGTGAATGCACATCACATGGTATTTGTACAGTCACACATTTCTGCAGCTTTCATGTCATGCACTATGGCTTTTATCTGTACAACTCTGGCCAAGTCAACATTCTCCCTTTGTAAACAATTTTATAGCCTCTTTGTGACTGAGAACAGAATTTGGAAGAGCTCACAGCCCCATACTTAAAACCTTCTTGCAGACATTTGTGGCTTTGACATGTTGCAGACAACAAAAAAAAACCCTAAACACTCAGTCTCATTTAAACCCATTTGGCACACAGCTTTACCTTACGATGTACCGCCACTATGACTTGACTGGATTTAATTCAGAATCATTTCCTAACCTTGTTTTTGAAATTCAAAGACACTTGTTGTTTGCAGCAGTTTGCTTGGAGGAGCACTGTCATTATGATACATACACATAATCAGAATGGTAGTTCAGTCACACATACTTGAGAATTAAGCATTTAAAATTCCCTTACCAGGTGTGTGGAGGTGTTAAAGTACTGCTATTGCTTTTCATGTGTACCATTAAGACTAACAGCCCAAATGCCCCTGAGGAGAGACTGTTCACAGGTATGTTACCTCCATTTGCATGATTCAGCAAAAAGTTCAGGCTTTCCAACCTGTATGGTCATTCAGAGCAGGGTGCGTTATTGTGGTTGGCTAATGTTAGCATAGATGCTACCATCTTACCATCCTACCAGCTCACCAGCTAGTTTAGCAAATTGAGAATATTTTAGGAAACCTTTGAAATGGGAGTTAGAATGGGGAAAATACTTCCAGAACCCACTTTCCAACTCAGACTGTTGTTGGCTGTGAACTTGCTTGTTGTTTACTTGAGTTGAACTTGATGCAAAGCCTCTGCAAAGATTTACTTTGCTGCTGCAGTGAATCATTACATTTAAATAAAAAGCATTCACTGTGAATTTTTTTTGTCACAACATAATTTCTACTTCTCCCACTGAAGGAAAACACCCTATATAACTTGTGAAAATGCTGCAGATGCAAGTTATTAGCCAACCTGTTTTAAGTCAATGCCCAATAATCCTAATGATGAATTCTAGAGTGATTAGGTATTCACCACCTTTTTGGAAGTCTCACTGGGCCTTTGAAGATTTCTCAAGCTACAAATGTGTTGACAACCACAACACATCTCAATAAAGTGTGAACACTGTTTCTTGACTCACATTGTTACAATTATCCACTTAGTCTTTAACTCGACCAGCTCAATTATGTTCAGAGGCTGCAGCCGATCCATCTCAGAATTAACACATAGTATCTCTAGTATGAAAAACTTTATAGAGGTTTTCATATTTTTTAAGGGGTTTCACTCTCTCCCCTACAAATTATGTTCATAATGACATTAAAAACCATCATTAGCTGCCCCTTTTTTGTAATGGTAAACGCAAACAGTAAATCAAGATGGAAGAGTAGCTGATTGAAATTTAAAGCTGAAATCAGCAATAGATTCTGTTGCCTCTGAGAAAATAATTAGCAAAAAAAACCTCACAAAAAGTGACACACACTTTAGAGGAAATGCCAGAGAGAGGAGGGAGCATGATGGGAAAGCAAGCCAACAATGGATTATAAGATTACTGTGATTATTACGAGACAGGCCGGCATACTTTTTCAAGATCATAAATAACAATACAAATAATCCCAAATTTATTTCCTTGACAATTCATCGTCTGCCTTAAAAATCGGTTGATACTGTTGTTCCAGGATCTCCATTAAAATGTGAAGGGCTGGCACAACTTTCAAAGAGAAAATTGCTAATAAGGGATGCTGTTGTTTGTCATATTTTGAGTGCTCGTTGGTTCTTTTGAGTTCTCATTATAGGATGCACAAATGCATTTCTTTTCCTCGTTTTTAGGTTCTCCCACATATGAAATCTTTTTTTTGATATCATGACAAATGTTGCATCCTACAGGCTGAAACATGCCCATCAAGCACTTTGATTACAGCTGTTAATTGACTGTACAAATTATTATTACTGTAAAATTTGATTATCCTGCCTAGTTCAGGCTACATTAACTGTTCACAGAAGCTCATAGGTCTGAGTTTACAATCTGCAGTAATTAGGCCTAATAACACACACATTTTCTAAACATGGGTTTCTAATTTGCAATTCTCAGTTATTAGACACATTTCCACCACCAAATACTGACGCTGCAATCGGTGGCAAAACAGAGTGTAAATGAAAACCACATTGGTGTGTGGAAGAAAGCCCTCTATTGGCCTGGTTGGTCAACTGAAACTATAACCACATGGAAATTCAGTGAAACCTCAACCGGCACAGACCTAATGAAGGTAGAGGGCAGCGCTGGTACAGGAAAGCCGTTAACCCTTAAAAATGTGAAAAAACATAAAGAACTTCATACTTCTAAATCCTGTAATAACCTGAGCTCAGTAACTGTAAACACTGTTTGTATTCACGCATCAATAAAATTCGCTTTGCTCTTTGCTTAATACACAGACTCATGCTGAGAGTCAAGATGGAAAAAGAAAGGTCATGCTTTATTGCTGCGTGTGACTCGATGATTTGTCTGCCTCTGTTTATTCAGAAGAAACATTTCTAAATCAAAATACCACTAATGGAGGAATAATACATCTTGAAAATAAGAAAAAGCTTAAACACATAAAATGTACTGTGAAATTTTATATTTTCAAGATGTTAATGCTCCCAGCATTCTTGGGTGTCAAAATAAATGTCCTGTTTGCTGTGGAGTTTGAAGTTGGAATCAGAACTGAAAACAAAAATATCTGTAACTTTTGGAAAGCATAGATAGACAGATCTAAAACAAAATTAGCCAGATTATTTGTTCAAGTCACCCATGTTACTGTATTTATTTGACTGTACTTGACACTCTCCAAAGTATATTAAAGGATAACTCTGGTATTTTTGAACCTAGGCGTTATTTTTCCATGTTTCTGGGTGTAAATCATGGAGCAGGAACAAAAATCTTTGGAGCAAGAACAGTGTATCTGGCAACCACATACAACAGCTGCAATGTAATCCAATAGAGCATTTGTCCACATCAAAGTATGTCCACTATAGTTCTTGTTTTTGCCACTGACAGGCTCGACTGTTATTATAAGTGTCTGACAACATTATGGGTAGGATTCCTACAGAGATAGACCTTTTTATTAAAGAGTACAGTCCAATTTGTCTAGCCAGAAATGCCGCTATATAACACTACCAGACTGCATTGACAAAAATGATCATTTTACTGAGCAAAACACAGGAGCAGCTGGAATACCGCGGCCTGTTTGTTTGTGTTATTGTGTGACTTTCAGTGGTGGAAGCATTAGTAGAAGTATCAGATCCTTTGCATAAGTAAAAGTACCACACAATAATACAAACAAACTCCATAAACTCAATATTGCACCATGTGCACTTTTAATATTGAGTAGACTTGATGACAGGATGAAAAATTAAGTATGACAGGGAAATCCATCATTTTGTTGAGCTCATCCTGGCTGCTGCTTTGCAATAACCCTACTTTTTCCATTTGTATGTTCTTTGTAAACAAACCTAGTTTATTAGCAAAACAGCCAGGCTGTGACAATGACAAGAACATACTTATATGTCCCTCAAAGGTCAGCACAGATATTGCCATCAGTGATTTATCCATGACTCACTGTTACAGCGCGTTTTCATTACTTCGCTCGGCCTCGGCATTCACATGACGACACCTTTCTGTAAGAGCAACTCTTCCTCTCCTTATTGAAGAATATAAAACAGGTGCAGAAAGAGCAGTCTATTGCAGGATGACGGCAGATTTTAAAATTACATAGGATATGACACTGACTGATGCAGACTTGCCTTAGATACAACCACATGTGAACAATGTTGGCTTAGCTCAGGCTAATTTTAAGGTGATGACATATTTGCAAATGTAACCAGGTTATTAGAGGGAGTTGTCCAACATTTCATTGGTCATACTTTAAACTTTAAATTTATATACATCATGGTAATGGTAGTTAAATTGACTCCAGTTGTGTAGCTGGCAGCCCGCTTGCATCTATTCACTTTGTGACGGTGCACAGGAAATTAAGTGAAAGTCAATTTATTGGTGTAATTAACGCAACACAGAGATTGACTCTCATGATCTCACTGTATTACAGACAATGCTGGCCTGTTTTAAACCTGCCTTATGTGATACAGTATATTAGACTGTAAGGTTATGTCTCACTGCTCTCATCAGTTTGAAGGAAACAAGCTCTGACAACCTACCTGCCCAGAAGCAAATAAATGAGAAGAAAAGGTTTGTGTCGAGCTTTTTGAAGACACCTAAAAGCCAAATATTTTTCTTAACATGCAGCTAAAAAGAGGTTAAACATGGGTCATAACATTCAACTGGTGGACAGAAACATGAGTCTGTCATAGGCCAATGAAGGCTATTTCACAAGTTGGCCAGAAAACAAAATGAAACCTGGCTGTTGTCAGTTTAAGTTAAAGTTAAGCTCTTAAATGTCTGTAGAGCTTATCTGTACCCAGAAAAGAAACACCACTCTGCTTTAGCAGCTAGTTAGCAGCTAGCCAGTTGGCTCCATGTGTAACTGTTTCATCCTCTGCAGGGGATGTACCAAACATAGCCAACATTTTTACCTAACCATTTAAAACTACCAAATAAACCTTTAACTAAGCAGCTGCAGCTGAAGCTGAGAAACATTCATGTCCACCTCATGCTATGATTGGTCAGCTGTGAGCAAGCTGCATTTGAACTTCTATCTCAGCTCTCCTTCCTCAACAAAAAACGATTTCTTTGCAAGTGTAACCTGATGTATTGCGAGATAGATCCAGCTCACGATGAAAGGTAAAATAATTCTTACTATACACTCAGACAACATGACAAAATGCCACACAGAGACGCTCTGACAGAGCCCCCAAGGGCCATGGGTGCAATGACTCTTGCCCTTTGAGAACAAAGGAGGAAACAATGACTTTAAAGAACCACAAAGTCTGCAGAGAGAGGAGGTTGTGGTGAATGACGGGTCAACAAAACATCAGACTTTGACTAGTCACTTCCTGTTTCCTACCAGCAACTCAACTCAACTTAATCACATGCTTGTTATTGTAGTCATGACTACAAAGATCCCCTCACATTAACAACATAATAACCCATAATAATCAAACCTTAACGTATGTGTTGTTCTGGAGGGCAGAAACAAACAAAGCATTTTGTTGTGTAATTTGGAGTCAGACCCACGAGGTGAAAACAATGCCGCTGACACAGCTGGTAAAAATAGTTGACAATTATCAATACATTTGTTTGAGTATATTTAGGCAAACTGGTCTGATTTTATGAAGGGTTGATAAATCTAGATTGAGCTTTTTATAACAGCAGCAGAAAACACATCCCTGAGGAAAGTAATATACCAAAAACATTCAGTGTTAGTGCTGTGTTTTCATGTTTTTAGCACTGTAAAACTTTGTTTACATGTCTTTTGTTTACAAGCAGTTGGGACTTTGATTCATCATTGTTGTGCTGAGTGTTTGTTGCAACTCCCACATCTGGATTCTGGTTAGATCATCTTAGACCTCCGGTCTCAAACCAGTGGGAAACTAGGGCAGTTTGTAAAAAGGTTTACTGGCTCTTGTCATTGGCTCCTTATTACTCTCAGCGGGAAAAGGCTAAAGTTAGACAGCGATATGAAAATGAAGCATGATGGACTCATGGAAGATAATTCTATTTAAAGAAATGCTTCATTGATTCATTCTGTTGCTTCTCTCCGGGAGAAACACAACGTTGTAAACACTGAGGCTGATAAATCCTGTTAATGATGGAATGGTTAATTTGAAACACTGTCTGTTGATGTCTGGGACCCATCAACGACGTAATTAACAGGATTAAACACTTCACTTAAAGTTTGAGCACAAAAAAAGATTCCATCAGCAGGAAGTACCATCTTCACAAACAACATGTACTGGAAAAGGGATTAAAGTGCAGTCTTTTATGAGCTCATGGGTTACAGACTTCCTCTGGAACTGGTTAAGAATATGAATACCAAGTTATTATGGATTTAACATAGCTTTTCTTCAAATTTACTTTAAATGAGTCCTGTTCTTACATGTCCTCCCCACACAGCTTTGTTTTGAGGTTTCTCTTTTTAGAAATGTCCTCTGATACCATGACAGAGAACATGGATTTAAATGAGCCATGTTTAAAGTTAAAGGCCTTAACTCTGTGTTACAGTCAACTGAGGATACGCTACATATTACATTTTCTACGTGTGAGAACATACTGTGTGTGTGTATATATATATATATATATATATGTATATATGTGTGTGTGTGTGTGTGTGTGTGCATTCATATATCTGTATATATGTAAATTATATTGACATGCAAATACATAAAACACTCAAATAACTAACACATGAAATTACCCATTTAATTAAGTATTTAAAATCATGCAAACTGTGAGATTATATGCATATCAATAAACAAACGAATTTGAATTTGTCCTGCATGTATGTTGACTTTTTGTTTTTTTTCTTGGATGAAGGATGTGGTTCATGAAGGTGAACAGCCTAAAAATTGCAGTTTGAAATATTCAGACTGGACTACAATTTTGTTATCAGTCCATTATGCAGTGCAACTTTTGTGCAAAGATGTACAACGTTGTATTGTAAATAAATAAATAAATTACGGAGCCTGAGGAGTGGAATACTATTTTGAGAAAACAGTCAGAATTTCCAAGATTCAAGTCATAAATTTACAAAAAAGTCTCACAAATTTACAAGAACTTGGAAAAATTGTGGGTTTTTGGTCAAGGAACCACATTCCTTAACTTTACAACGTTGGATCAACTTCAACACAGACTCCGCTGCTTGCCATGTATTATGCCTGAAGTGGATGACCTAATCAAATTATACTTTACCACTGGATTTAACAATGAGAAAATACTCATGATTTCAGCCCAGAATCACCATATCATCAGATGGTGATACATTATCTCAAAGAATATTCCCAGCTATGGAAAACGTCCTTACAGTCTATCTGCGAGATTGGTATTATCACAGACTGCGCAAATCAAATCTCACAAAAACAAAATATAATATCAATAATTGTCAATATTATCTTCCCATTTAATAAGGACTTGAATCAAGAATTGCACAGGCTGATGGATCTCTTCAGCAAGTCACTTGTTTTTCTGTTGCAACAAGTCAATGTTTTCATTTTTATAACATTTAGCAAGAAAAATTGTGTTTAATTAACTCAAGGCAAATTACTGATGGAATCAAAAGGTTTTAGTGTGCTAGTGCTAACTATCAAATGTTAACAAGCAAGTGTACCAGACTGGAGTCTCTATTCTTAGTTTCACATTTCATAAAAGGAAATGTTAAAAATGTCCTCATCTGTCTGACTGTGACATAGCTCAGTTACCACTGCCAATTTCAGTCCTATTAACAAATACTCTGTTAGGCTCATCGGTCACGACACTGTAAGACCAGACATTTTTGATTTGCTGACAAATTTGGGATGGGTGGTGATTCAGAGGGCTGGAACCAGCCTAAAGCACAGTCTCTGGGTTGTTTGGCCTGTTTTCTGAATAACACATGCTTCTAGTTTGGATGCCTGAAATTGCATCTTTCATCCTTTTATCATCTGTGTCTGTTTGATTGGTGAGCAGTGTCACTAAAGGTGTTTTTCTCCTTTTGGAGAGTCTCAGTCTCGATGATGCGAAATCAAACAGAAACACAAGTAATGTATCTCTGGATAAAAGACTCCAAAAATGTCAGGATGGTATTGATGAAAACCAGGTTAGCAGAAATCTACATCAAATAAGTGAGAGGAAAAATCCTTTTTTGTGTGTTTTTGGCCTGTTTTCTGCAGCCATGTGGTTGTTGTGCATCTTGCTGGAGGTCCTTCACTAGGTTCTTTATTTCCTCAAGTTTAGTTAAGTTGACAAGCGTCAACGTGGCGCTTGAACTTGTTGGACCAGCAAATGTACAAATGGAAATGAAGGGGGATTTCTGCAGCTGGGACGTTTTTTGATTGGATGACAGTTCAGTCCTTATGTAACAGAGTTAATAAGGCCTATCAATTTCATTTATTATTCAGAAATTTTACCTAATTGAGCAGCCTTTTTGTCAAAGCCTCTTGTGGAGATTATGTAACTGCATTTTTCCCTTGATCTACCCAATTGATCTCAATCAGCTGATCATCTGAACAGCAGCAGGTAGCAGAGATCAGGGTTTCCCACAGTGTTTTATAGCAGAGGTGTGGTATTAGGCTGAGAGGGAAAAAGAGCAACGGTGCTTCATCACACAAAAAAGGACACATATTATTAAAACCTCATCCAGTGAGATGTGTCAAGTTGTGTTTTTATGTCACTCCTTTGTCTCTGTGTTGTTTTGACAGCTAAAACTTTAGGTTTTCTTTCTGATCCCACATCACTGGGAAGCTCATAAAATTTGTTACAGGAGGAATGTTACAAATGCAAACTAACTGGCTAGGAGGCAGTCTTCTTAATGAGCTTTAAGAAAGGTCTCTATCATTAAAGTCAGTACAAGCCATGTACAATCCAACACAGAGCAGGGTTTCTGTTTTGCTAACAGACTGTGGATACATTAAGAAAAATGCATGTCCCAAGACGGCCACATTCATTCCTATGAAAGCTGCAAAGTCTGAAAAGTCTTTTTCATTTTTGGCCCAATACAGTGTGCACACTACATGTCTTCCGCTGCAAAGCCAGCTGAGAGCATGAGCCTTAGAGACTTCCTCTGGCTGAGCCAGCTGACTTCGTGCTGGCTCTCTCAACACATGGATGGTATAAAATATAATATTTTTTTAGACTGAATGGAATGGTTTGATGCTCAGAAAAATACATTCATTGTTTCGCAGTCTCTGTGTCACGATGCTGTAATACCAAGTGTAGCCACTATACAGAAATCATCTCTCAGCCCAGCACTGTTCCTGCAGCTCAGCAGCAGGGTGCTCAGGGCTACCACTGAATCTATATTACATCAAAACTGCTGAATAAAACTGTGGGCAAGAAACAGTGGGAAGACTGTGGACAGTCACTGGCTTATACATTCACATTGTTTAATTGTAATATTAAAGACGTGTGACAAGGAATGTAAGTTTACAACCGTTTATAAGGTGGAGTCTTTAGGATCTCTAAACTAATTCTGCAACATAGATAAAGTTACAAATGACAACAGCTGCACACAAGTCAGTAGAGCACATACCCCCACCAAAGTGAAAAATCTCACAGTGTTAAGGGAAGTGATATAAATTTTCTGGATTTGCCCCTTTAACCAGATCCGCACCAGAATTAACTGGTTCTTCCCTAGCTCATACACCATCCCTCCACCAAGTTTGGTGCAAATTGGTTCAGCACTTTTTGCACAATCATGCTGACAAATAAACAAACAAATAAACAGATATGGGTGAAAACACAACAACAACAACACTTGGTGGAGGTGATAAGGAAAAGACTGTGAAGGAATGAAAGGAAGAAAGTCGCTCTTCTTACAACTGTAAACAGCTACATGGAGATTTTTAACTTTGCCAAGTACCAGCTACATTCACAGGAATATTTATAACGTGCAGAGGCATAAAATAACAACACATTAATACAGGACCTGCTGACACAGTGACACTACAGCACAGCTCACACACCCAAGTCCCAATACTCTGTGTCAAATGCCACAGCTGGAGGACAAATTTCTAACATGATTATTGTGAGTTTGTGAACTTTCCCTGGTATGTGGTGTAAACCAGATTCTCATGTTTAGCCTGTAGACGCCTTTTTGATTAATCCAAGGAAGCTTAACTGAGTACAAAAGCTGCTTTTCAGCACCACCCTGCCTTATATTCACATCACTGCTGCCCAGCAAACGACAGCCTTCTGAAACAGGCCAATAAGAAACTTTGCTGTAAAAACACAAGGTTTCCTCAAGTTGCACAACATCAACTTTACCAATTAGGAGCAGTAAACAGTAAACAGTAAATAGTAGCAGTAAATGGCAGCCAAGTCTTTGAAATTCCAGCCGGTTCTTGTGCTTATAACTAACCTGATTGGTCTGTGGTGTTAAAAACTGAAGGAAACTGATGGGGTCAGACAGAAAAAAGAGCTGATGTTGACTAGTCACTGCACTGTCATCTACAATTTTTTAGCAGCTCAAACAGGTGCCCAGTGATGGCTGCTTCCTGAGCCAATCAAATATGATCTTGGATATAGGTGCTTCCAGTAACCAAACATCAGCCAGGACTACAAATATATATATATATGACTATACATGACTGTACAGAGCCTCTTGTTACAGTATACGAAAGTATTCAGTTTCTTCACTTGAATAAAAGTACTACACAACAACACAAACAAACTAAGCGATCACAGCAGCAGTATATTAGCAGCTCCACTATTCTGCAAGGTAAAATGTTTTTATCAGAAGAGTCTGGAGGTGATAAAATAGCTGTTTCTCATTAAACAAAGAGGATCTTATTCTTTAACAGAAAGGTTCATCTGTCCAGGAATCCTATCCATAATGTTATCAGGCACTTCTGATAACATCTGAGCCTGAACATTTAGTGGACTTATTTTGAAGCAGACAGTAGCACTGTTGACACTACAGCAGCTGTTAAGCAGTTTCAGGTATAACATCTGTTTTGTCAGTCTTGAAACCCAAAGGTATTTAATGTAGAACGATAATAACAGTAATAGTAATTGCAGGAGTAGCAGTAGTGGTCAAAATCTTCCCTGAATCTGTTTTACAATGATTTTTTTCATAGCAGCATCTCACAGACAGAAATAGAAACAAGCTGCATCCCCAGGCTAAGTTCCAGGACACAGACATCGGACATGACCACACATTGAGACACTCTAGTTACCTTAAAGGACCCGCTGAAGCATTAGTATCAGGGGTAAGTGGGGTTGTCCCGTGCTGTGAGGACCCAGTGGGAATGCAAACGATGATGACACACAACACCACGACCACTAAAATATATTATACTGAGGTGAGGGAAAGAGGATACAAGAGAGAGGGGACATATGGATCTGTTTACCTACACACAGCAGGTCCAGTTGTGTTTTCATGGGAAACTCTTCAGCCCCGCTGAAGCTCACAGTTATGACATTAGCTGAGGGTCAACAGGACCAAATGGCTGCCTCTTTCCTGCCTACTTAAACCATTTAAGTGTCCTGCCAATATTTATCCACAATTTTAGCCTATTTACTATAAACCTTATGTTGCTGCTAATAGTGTTTTAGATGTTCTCCTTTGTTCCAGGCAGCTGTTGGTTTTTAGCCATTTCGTCATAATGTTGCAATTAATCTGCAGAAACCTCTTGGCCATCCGTTACAGTGAACATCATACCTGCTGTTTTGTCTTTTGTGGTCCAGTATTTTTCTGATGATGATAAATGACGTGAGAAGAACAAAACTATCTGAATGTTTTCAGCAGTGTTTTCTGAAGTGCTGTTCTGGGCTGGAGGTCACTGAGGGTTGAGTTGCTGAGAGAAACTCAACTCATATAATGATGTAGCTCAAAGTCCTTTACAGGTAGGTGCACAATTTTTCAAGTCAGACTTAAAAACAGTTGCCCATATACAATATACTGTATATTGAAACAGCAACACAACCAGTCAAGTGATTGTTCAGCGCAAAAAATACAGCACTGTGCAAAAGTTGGCAAGGCAAAGTAAGGATGCTTTAAGAAATAATGCGATGAATAGTTTTTATTTATAAATTAACTAAACAGAAAAAAACTGTTCAATCAAATCAAATTAATATTTGCCTTTAAAACAGCATCAATTCTCCTATATCCTTTATACGTGCTAATATTGGTGTAACCAGTTAAAGCTGCTAAAAGAACAAAATCACTACTGCACATTGTTCCCATATGAGTATAAAAAAACAATAAATGTTCCTGGCTATTTACGCGTCAACGCCCAGAATTATATATTGCAATAGCGTTGTGATGGAAAAGCTGAAAATAACACCATGGTGTCAAGTTTCCATCACTGCTGATCAGAGCTGGAACTGATAAATACCCGTGACTACTGCAGAGTTGTTTGACCTGGGAATGAACGCCAGTTTTACCCCTCACCACGGAAGACAAAAGCCAGATGTTAGTGGGTGTTAGTGGGTTGTTGTTCCAGTGTGAAAGGGCCTCTGGATACACTTGCACACAGTTTTTCCAGCATCGTGTAGAACCACAGTTCTTCTGTGGATTCAGGCTGTCTCCATATCTTCTGTCTCTTTATGTGATCACAGACTGACTCCATGATGTTGAGACCAAAGCTCTGTGGATGATTCTTTATGGCTGTATGTTTGGGGTCACTGTCGTGCTGTAGAATGAAGTTGGGACCTATCAGATGCCTATCAGATGTGACTGTGCAAATTTAACTCAAGTTACCATGATGTTTCACCTGTGTAATTGTAAGGACAAAAATGGCATACAGGGAAAAACAAAGCGGGATCTTTGAATTGTAGTTCTGCAAAGATACATGCAGAGAGGACTTTCATGTGGAAGTGGAAGTTGCAGAGATTCACAGAAGAGCAAAAGATGAAAACACCTAGCCAACAACATCTGTGTACGTCCACTTGCATGCAACCTGAAGAGGCATGTTCCAGCTGTGACCTTAGCTTTCACACACACACAATAAAACAAACACACACACAGGCCTTCACAATCCTGCAACAGCTACTGAGCAGCTGTTTGTGTATATGTGTGCAAACAAAATGTGCACACAAAAATCTTTAGTGTGTTTGTGTGTATTTAACTGTGTGTGTGCGCGTGTATGTGACAGAGCAGATGAGGTGCGTGGGAGTTATGGTGTCCTGGTCTTTGTCAAAGTCAAGCCAGCAGGTTCTTACAAAAACAACCTAACTTCTCTCTAAAACAGTTTGTTTTTTGTATTTAAACAGAGAATTACAGCAGTTTAGTTCTGAAATATTGTTACTGTTGGATTTTGATCACAGCATCAACATCTGAACAACCTGCTGAATTTATTCTCCTGTGAGCAACTGGACAGAGAGAAGCCTAAAATGATATGCAGAATATGTTTTTTAACAATTGTTTTGAAAAGTGCTATAAAGTTATTTTTTAAAGTTACTGAAGCAAAATCACAGGAACACCCTGCCTGACCTCACTGATGCAAATTGAGGGGTTTCCCTCACTTGCTGTTACTTAAAATGTTGCTAGAAAGTTTTTCTGAAGTGAACAAAATTTTGCTTTGTTTCACTCTATTTTATATGGGACATAAGTAGCCAACAGTGTGTGAGGCACTTCAAAACACGACTGCTTCCTGTGTAAAAACTCACCCAACAGTGGCATCTTGATATATGTTAAATCTTAGAGAAGCAGAGATTGCATCTACCTACCCTACTGTGACTTCTACATCTTTTACACTGTCTGTAAAATGTGTCTGATTTCTGCTACAGGCCTGAGATATAAAGACATAAAAGAAAAAGGCATAAAATCATCACATTTGAGAAGCCAGAACCAACCAATGGGAGGAAAAAACAAAATAAGTGCAGAATAGTAGCATATGGATGTGATTCAAAGGAGATTACATTAAATGTGAAAGGCCAGTGTCACAGCACATTATAGCCCGAAGGCTGAATAGTAAATAAAGCAATTTTATTGATATCTAGGGCCAACATGTGACAACTGTAACTGCTAAAATTACACCCATACTTGGCTGATGCCCCTCAGCAAAATCTGTTTTGGACACATAAGGCTCATTGTTTTTTGTTTTAACTGATATTTCTCCTCAGATTGTGGTGAACTTTTACCACTGCACCATCCAGAGCATTCTTACCAATTAAATTTGATATGGTAACTGATGTTTCGGACTGAGATGCACAGCAGAGGGGGGTGAAAACTGCCCAATGCATCAGCGTGGTTCAGGGCAAGCAGGCATACGGCATCAGCAGGTAAACTTCTCACCCCGGTCACAGTCCCAGTTTGCCCTCGTCCCCTCTGGGAGGTGCTACAGGACTCTATGTCCAGGATCAGCAGACTCAGGAATCAGTTTTGTTCCTCCAGCTTTTCAAGTATAACTACCTCCGTGTCACTAGCTGACACTCACTCACCACTGCTACACTACTGCACATACACTTACTAGCACTATTCTGCTCTCACATACCAACACATATCCGAACCCATATACACAGCTTCATAACCACATTCATATCCACATACTCTGTGTATAATGTCTACTACTAGTATTACTCCTTACACCTGCACTGTATATTTGCACTTATACTTCCAGTATACCTGCGACTGCCTACAGAACCTGCTGCACAGTGTTAAAACCACTGACGTTTGAAGTGAATAACATTAATCATCTCATTATAATACAACGTTCTGCTGGTAAAACTTGGGTCCTGGCATACATCTTTATGTTACTTTGACACATACCACCCACCTAACCAATGCTGCAAACCAAGCACACACCCCGATTGGTAACAGCTCTCCCCAACAGCAGCTGCCTCCCACAGCAGGACAATGTACCTGCCACAACATAAAAACTGCGAAGAAATGTCTCGAGGAACATTACAAAAAGAGCCCAAGGTGTTGACCTCGCCTCCGACCTCCCAAGATCCCAATCTGATCCAGCATCTGTGGGAGGTGCTGGAACAAGCCAGATCCATGGAGGCCCCCACACCGCAACCCAAAGGACCCAAACAATCTACTGACAATGTTCCAGTACCAGACATCACAGGACGCCCTCAAAGGACCCGTGCCCATGCTCTGACAGGTCAGAGAGAGAGACGAGAGGGACCTACACAATGTTTGGCAGGTGGTTTTAATGTTGTGGCTGATCTGTGTGTCTCAATATGTACTTTACTCTGCACTTAACTGCTTTTGGCACTGCTGGTTACATGCTAAACTGCATTTTATTGTCTCAGTACTTGTACTCTGTGCATTGACAATAAAGTTTAATCTAATCTAAAATCTAATCTAGCTGTAGTTTTAACTGCCTAAATGTAACCATATGATAACCACAGGGAAAGATCCTACAGTTTGTGACATTCTTAAATTCACAGACTCATTTTGTGGTTTCAGTTTGAGAGTTTGTTTAACCAAAATGATTTTTAAAAATGTGGGTCATCTGATGTAAAGGGCACCACTCATCTCACCATAAGAGATAATAAAACAAAAGAAAATGGGGTTCACAGTTTCTCGCTTTTCAAACACAGCTCACTGGATTTCCGCCCTTATCATAATTACACCCATGCGCCTGAGCTTGTTCCAAGATCTGCCTTCAATTTTCATTTAGAGAGACTGTTTTTTTTGTGTGCGTATAACCAGATATAAGACATGGGCTTCGCTCGCTGACAGTTGCATTTGGGTAGAAAGGGACGTAGGACAGCCAAGACGTGAGGACGAGCGCCAGTTTGGCTGCAGCTGTAGATCTGGTGGGACACCGACCACAAAGAGGAGAATAATGAGCTGTCTATGAACACTGTCCAGACCTGAAGGTCTCGTTAAAGCTCCATCTGAGGGTAGCTCACATTGCGTGACACATTACAGACCTTTTCCACCCTCTCACTGGGTCTTAATACAGGGAGCTGGATCCTCTGAGGGTTTTGGCCCACAAATTGTGTTCTTCAGGTCAGGCTGACCCTACTGTGGCTTCCCATATGAGATGGTGTAGCGTCATGGTGATAAACGCTAAGGCTGCTTTTGGGCATCTGTCAACTCGTAAATGAAACATTTCCAAGTTTGCCATCAGGCTGCCCCAGCCAAGAGTGCTGCAGGTTGAAGGTAAATATCTCCATTAAAGTTTAATTCATTTGTAACACGTCATCAACAAGATGTCGGGGCACTAACAGGACAAACACCAGCTGATTTTCTTGTTGTTTTATTGGCCATCTGAATGTAGATGCATGGTAAATGCAGCTTGCTTGCTTTATGATTTAATGAGGATCACCTGGACCCTCTGCTAAACAAATGACCAGACAGTGGATTACAGGATGATGAATGCTGTAAATGGTTGTTGCATCTGTTTCTTGGCCTCATCTGAAAGAGTGCCTTGAATCTGAACAGACCTCTCCAACCTATTAATGACACTCAATCCAGAAATCTGGACTTCAGACGATCCAGCAAGGACACAGCAGCTTGTGTCCTCACTGTCCTCACTAGAGTTTTTCTGAGAAATGCAAAAAAAAAACAAAAAAAACTGTATGGAGTAATCTAACACAGCCACACCGGCTGTTTCTATATGACGTCCTTTTTATATTGATTTCACTGATGGATCCTACTTTCAAATAGGACCTGGCGTGTGGTCTCTTTAGGCCTCATTTAGCGTACTTCCCCGGTGTCGAAATAAAAGAATCTGGCCAAATGTCAGCATTCACAGACTACTAGATGTGCGGTATGTTGTGTTGTTAAATTCCAATGTCTTTTTCAAGCGAGTTTGTCTTCAAGGATTCAAGGAGCTTTATTGTCATTCCAACACATGTGAACATGAGGTGAAACGAAATAGGATACTCTGGTCCCGGTGCAAGCCAATTACAGAATAAATAACTAAGTATAAAATAGAATATGCAAATATAAGCTAAGAAGTAATATAAATATAGAAAGTAATATAAACTTAAGTAATATAAACTTTCTAATATAAATATAGAAACTATGGTAGCCAGTATGGTAGCTGGTATGGTAGCTGTTATTAATGGCGGGTTTCTGGCCACTCAGGGGTCGCTTCCACCACCCAAAAAACACACAAGCAGCCTGTCGGCAGCAGTGGTGTTTTTAACAGATGGCTACAATTGGCTGGTTGGGTTTATTACTTTAGCACAGAGATTTGCAAACTCTGCATGTCGATGTTCCACAAACAACGATGACAACAACAGCTGATTTGACACCTATACCAGCACAGTCAGCCAGAGGCTGCCAGAAGCAGCTGTGACAGGCAGGTTATGGAGGCAAATAAGGTACTTTAAATAAACTTAAGGTACTTCAAATAATCTAAATATTGCCAACTGCAGCAATTTCTGTCAAAAGTCATCGTCCCTCTCTGAGTCATGAATCTAAAGGCACAGACTAAAAGTCTTTAAATCCAAGACACACAACCTACAACCTGCCTGATACCGAGTTTTCTTCAAAGTTCACTCATGACAGTTACCTGTACATCTGAGAGTACATTACAAACAGGAACTGCTAAAAGCTAATTTGGCTGTTTTTAATGGAGCCACTTAACCAAAATGTAAACAAAAAATAGTGTAATTCACTGAAGCCATCCTGTTTACGTCCCCCAAAGCATTGTGGGAGCAGAACTTCCAAAACTTAGAGCATGATTATCACCTAAATAGAATACTAACAGGAACAACTTTTTATGTTGCACTATTATGCACTATTATTATATGATAAATGATGATGAGGCTGCCATTTCGTGGCTGCAGCTAATTTCTTGAAATGCTGTGACATGATTTTTTCAGCACTGAGGGAGCAGACCTATCTCATACACTGTGTAACTTAGGAAATGTCTCATAAAACAATATTATTATTACAAAAATGACCCATAGCTAAGCTGACATTTATGAATCTCTACAAAGTTAATTTGTATTTAAAGAGGCAATTTCTGCCATTCACACCTCTTCAGATATGCATTGTTCAGTTTTCACCTATGACTCAAAGATATTTCTGAAACTAACATATGATACCAGTACCTCTAAACTGCTATAATTTAGGAGGAAAAAAGAAAGAAGAAAAACTACCACATCCATTTGTTCTGCAGTGGGGCTGCCATCAGTCAACATGAGTTGTGTGTTTGTCAAAACATCTGGTATTTTATTACTAGAAGCTGAGGGACAATAAATGATGATTTACCGTAAAATCTTCAGTCCTTTTCCCAATCAGTTTCACCTCCAACTAGTGGTCGATTTGCAGGAGCTCAGCTCCCACTAAAAGAGACCAGAGTCTCTCTGAGAGCACAGAGTCTCTGAACAGGTCATAAAATGTGATATTTATACACTTTAATTGTTCATTATTTCTGTTGAGGCAGTGGTTGATGTAAGAAATAAAAATGAAATCAAACTCCTGCTGATATCTCAAGATGGAACAGGAAAGGCTGTTAAAACATCAGTGCTCGAAGTGACAGAGCCATTTAAATTTCAAGGTTGTTTGTTTCCTTCTTTTTGAAAAAAATAAAAATATGAATATTTCTGCAAACATGTGCCTGACTGGTGCAGTTGAAAAGGACGAGAACCCTCAAACAAGTCATGTTTGCAGGTGAGAACTTTACCCCTGAACCCTGTTTCTTTCTAACATAACTTTGCTGACTGAGCACAGATCATGTGCTACAGTACTGACAGAAGCACATACTGAAAGCTGACTAATGTAGATTTCTATGATATGTTTTAGTGACTTTATAATCTGTGGTGGCCTAAAGGTTAGATTGTGACCAGGAGTTCGCCTGTTCTATACCTGGACCATGCCCTGACAAAGACCCTTAAAAAGATAAGTTGACATGTCTTCTATTCTGCCTTCAGGTGCCCGTATGACCTTGGTTTCAAAGGTCATTACAGCTGTTCTTACTGGCCTTAAACCCAAAATCCACAGACCTCAAGTAATTCGCACTGAACTTCATCTGAAGCTAATGTCAGGCTTCAGCACTCCGAGTTAGACAAAACAAGTGATTATCTTACAAAGTTATTGTTCCCTTTAGAACAAAATTTCCTTCTTCAGACCACAGCAGGCGCTGCTGACAGTCGCCGTGAGAGCGAGTGTGAGCGTGGGTGTTCATCACTGCACTGTGGGGCAGCTGCAGTCTGACTGCAGGCTGATGCAGCAGTGGAGACCCTGTGAGTCAAAGACTTTGACGTACACTGAGCTGTCAGATATCGGTAATACATGAAAAATAAACACACGTGCCAGTTTTTTCACAGACCCTGTGTGTCCTGTCGTCACTGTCCTGAGAGCAGGTCTAATCAGAATAAGTGAAAACACCTGTGTTTGTCACCGCGGAGCCTTTACGTAATGGATTTCAGCACTTCTTCTGAACCTGATCCTGAAGCACATACCACCACCTGTCCTGCACATGTTTTTAAACCTTATATTTTAAGTTGCACCAGCAGCAATAGGTTGCACAAGAAGAGTTAGGTTTTCAGTTATTGTTGGTTATCTAGCACATTTACAAACATGTCTAAAAGTGTATGTTAGTGCCATAATAAAATCATGTTTTAATATCAAACTGTATCTATTTTGTCTCAGTATTTCTATGAGGACAAAGTTATTTTTTTACCTGCCTTGTTGCCGTTCAATGGTTAGAATAAGAACACATTTTAGTTGCATTTAGTTGCCTTTCTGCAGGCTAAAAATAGACTGAGTCTTCGACACCTCGGATGACTTGCTTTACTTTTTATCTTGTTGAATGTGTGTGAGTGTGTGTGTGTAGGAATGGGAGGAGACATGTTGATTTCCCTGGATACATCAAAAATTGACTAATTTTCTATCTGTCAGGGCTTCAGTATTATCTACACTTTGTCATCTCTTGAGTCCATCAGGTTATTGGCATTTCAAAATAAACTTTGCTCATAATTTCAATTGTAAACCGAAAGAAAACTGGTGCCGTAAGGACATACTGAGGACTCCAGGGTCTTCTGTTAGCGAGCTTGAGCCGAGAACTAAATTATTTTGCTGCACGAAGAAGGTTCCCAGAATTTCAGACCAAACACTTTTAAGATTTAGCTTCACACGACTCAGATCATCAATACTGAGTTACCAAGAGCATTCTTTTAAAAAAGCTGATTAACAAAGAGTCATTTGCCCTATCTGGTTAATCTCTACAGATTGCTCCAACATGGCTCTGGTACCAAATTTAAACCACAACTCAAAACTTACAAACATTATTTAAACATAATTGAATCCTGGTTCTCAGTTTTGGATTATCTAACTTAAGTGGAGAAAGTCTGAACTTTTCAAAGCAGTAAACCCTGTGACATTTCATGTCTGAAAAAAATCTCAGCCCTGCAGAGTCTGAGATCATTTTGGCAACTTTACAATTTACCAGAAAACAGACCCCCCTAGTTTTATGTCTCAAAAGCCTAATAATCTTTGGCTTTTCTGATTAAGGTAGAGAAGGAACTAAGACCAATCTCAAACCATTAATGTTGCCTTTTGATACTCGGCCTGTTTTTACATTATTGGTGGTTTTAAGTTAATCTAAGGTTTATATAGGTTTCTAATCTTGCAAATTAAAGCAAAGCCTGAGACATTTAATTCAGACATTTACTGGATCCTGATTTTTATGAGGGGTGTCTGTGTAGTTTATGGGGCGACTGGGGCATTCTGAAGATTTGTAAGTGACATTTAGCGAGTGGGTCTGTTGTTTATCATCTAGGAATACTTGTTTTTATCACTGATGCAACACAAATTTCAATATGCAACAGATATGCAGTAAACAAACAAAAAGAAGAACATTTAAATTGCCTTTAAAACAGCACTTCTCCTTGGCACACCTGCACACAGTTTTTCAAGGCACTCAGCAGGTAAGTTGTTCCAAGCGTCTTGTCTCAGTTGCTCCGTGGATTTATTCTGTCTCAGTGTCTTCTGTCTCTTAATGTAATCCCACACTGACTCCATGATGCTGAGATCAGTCTTCTTGTTCTTCTTGTCTCTGAACATTTTTCTTTATGACACCCGCTGTATGTTTAGAGTCTTCATTATGCTGCAGGACAAATCTGGGACTGATTAGACGCCTCCCTGATGGTACAGTATGATGGATGAGAATCCACATCTAAAAACATCTTATATGCCTAAAGCTTTTGCACAGTACTGTACAAAATACAGAGTGCACAAAAACCTGCGATAGAATTGACATAATTATCAGTGCGAGCAGCCTTTTCATCCCCAGATGAATTCATTCATTTTTTTATTCACATCTCTGTGTGTCTTTCCAGCTCTGAAATCCACTCTGATGACTATTTTTCCTGTTACGATCGTTGCATGATGTTGATCTGGAGTCCAGTCTTCCTCCGGACTGAACGCTCACTTGTTGACTACATTTCAGTATTTTGACTCATAATTTCCTGTGTGGAGAAGATTTCCTACCGGCGATCATAAGGACACTGGAATTTAATTTTGGACAAACAGGGAGAATCCGCAGCAGTCTCCGCAGGGATGGGACCCTCTGCTCAGCTGCACCCACACTTCCCGATAGAGGCTGATAAGGAAACTGGCCGGTGGTTTGGCTCCCGCAGCGGGGCCGTCTGTGTTGGACTTGGTGAAAGTTCAGCACGCCTCATGCTTGCATAAGCAACACACCAGGAGGTAACCCCAGAGTCTCCAGAGACTATCACACCATCAAAAACTGGTGATATACAGTATACTGGACTTGACTTTCCTAGCACACACACACCACAAACATCCAAGTTTAAACTAGCCATTAAATGAGAACAGTGTGAGGTGGCTGCCTTCACTGGCCTCTGCTGAAAACTTGCAGTTCACGGGTTGCCAGCGGCTGCTCGACCTGCTCTTCATGCAATATATAAAGTGCTGTTTTGTTAGGATTTCTCGCTGTGTGTCCAAGTCTGAAGCTGGACCAATTGAGTGTTGTTTCTGGACAGCCTGAAGAAAATCTGAACCTCAGCATGTCAAAGCATCAGATGTTTTGTCTTTGTTTAACCTTGAAGTGAAGTCAAACCAGACTGTGGTGTTGTGGGCTCTGTTCACACTGTGGCTGATGAGTTTAATTTCGTTGAATCTCTTTTTTCCCTTCTCTCATGTGCAGATGCTAAATAATTGTTAGTTGCAGCCCTTCCTATCACTTGAGACAGCAGTTTGACTTTATCCTAAAACAAAAGTTAGCGTTCTATTGTGAAGGGTTTCTAAACTTCCTGGAAATTGTTTATAACCCCCCCATGAAGAGGTTGTTATGTGGCTGTGAGTTTGGTTCTTCTGCAGAGGGAACATGAGCACATGACTGAGAAGAATGACATGCTCGTCTTTCTCTGTGCTTAAAAAGAACCATACAAACGATTTTGCATGTT
The DNA here is from genome assembly GCA_033238685.1 of Lates japonicus. Classification (NCBI taxonomy): domain Eukaryota; kingdom Metazoa; phylum Chordata; class Actinopteri; family Centropomidae; genus Lates; species Lates japonicus. The sequence goes on along the minus strand of BRZM01000032.1, from coordinate 1,743,992 downwards.
TAATTTTTATTACTTGCAAAAATTTTAGTACTAGTTTACCATGCAATTCTAACAAAAACCTTTAACTTCACAGCAGTACAATGTGTAGTTACGGCTACAGTAGTTACAGCTTATTTTTTTTAAACAAATTTTTAAAAAAATTAAGAAGTTGGGGGAAGTAGAAATCCACAACAAGCCGAACAACAAGACAACTTCTAACAAATTATGGTCAAATAAATTTGTTATGGCCAAAGTGTTAATTCCACATTTCTGGTCTCCAATAACATCTGAGAAAAAAATATCTGGCACTTTATTTTACACTTTCTTTACCAGCTAGTCTCTAACTTTGGTGCTCGGCAGTTAAGTGTGCAGGGGGGTTATCAGAGCCTGTTTGCCAAAAACAGCTGATGCAGGAAATGGGACTGACAAGAGAGGGATCTGTGGGCCAGAAAAACCAAAACAATGAGTCAAAGCACGAGGAAAAACCTCCTGAGAGATGCAGAGTGTGGTGATAATTCTCTCTGGCTTTGCCACAATCAGTGACACCTTGTAGACATTTGATCCACTAAAGATACAGGTTAAAATACTGATTAGTGCAGCTAAAACCCACCAGACATTCTGCATACAAACAGTAATGTCAGCCTACAAAATACTGTCTGCGCACGTTTAGCACAACACCATAAGTGTTTGGAGTTTGTGAGTTTCTCCGAGTAGATGTAAAGCAAACAGTAGTAGGGCAGAAATCAAGCAAATCACAGCAGGTGAGCAGAAACTTGACCTTCTTGTCAACTTGTCTACTCCATTTTAGGACTGAAAGAGGAGCTGAAGACAATACTGTTGGAATAAAGCCGATGATAAAGACATGAAAATATTGGCTCAAGAAATAAACTCTGTAAGAACAAAGTTAACCAAAACAGAACCCTCTGCAGAAGAAACAATTTTGTTTTTACAGACGTTGAAGGATTGGAGGCAGGTAATCCAGACAAGATGATTGAAAACAATGAGCAGACAATAGAGAACGCACGTTGCAGCAGATGGCGCTGCCCAGAATTAGCATGACCATAACGTCCAAAATGAAAAAGACAAGCAGCTGCCCAGTGAAGGGAAATTTATCTGACTCCACTGCAGAGATCAAACAGCAGCGTGTGGAATATGATGCTTTTAGGAGACAAATTTTTGGGATCGGCAGAGTGAGCAGATGATTTCTGCCAGGCCAAGTGTCACCACTGATAAAATAACATGCACCCACAACAACACATCAGAGACCTAAAAGAGTTCAGTTAACAGGATCCAGTCACATTTTCTGTTTCTCCCTGAGCCATAAAAGTGGTATTTATTCTGAACAAAAGGAGGTACACTTTTTTCAGGCCTTCTTCACTTAATGTGACATAAACAGGTCTAGGTTTTTGTGTTTTAGTCTAGTATGTCCCTCCCACCTCTTATATAAGAGACAGTGGTGCAGAGTTATTTAAAAACTGATCGTCAGCTAATATGAAAGCTTCATCCAATTTCGACTCTCAGAGGTCAGCAGAGTCAAGAAGACACTTTGCAATTAGTCCACAATTTTCCATGTCAAAATTCACCAAAATTTGACATCAGTACTTTTCCTCAGCGATTTTGCTGAATTGAGTTCATTTTGGTCCACAATTTTACTCTTCTAAATGCTGGAATGATCAGGCCCTGAGTCTACATTCCTGAGCACCAGGAAAATTACATTTCAGTCATTAGTTAAATTTTTTAAAACGACATACAGCCTTGCAAAAAGAAAATGCAGAAGAAGGGCGGCATTATGTCTCGTTCAGAACAACAGAACAACATAATTTCAATGGAACCACTGTGTGATGCAGAGAACTCTGCAGGGTCACATGGCAAAATAAAAGTTGAACCTGTCTCAGCTTTTGCCACAATATAATGCAACTTTATCCAGTAATACACTGTGTTTTCCTGAACGCAGCGTTTTTCTGTCCTGAGTCATAATCGTAATGGCCGAGAGTCAGCAGAAACAACTCGAAGACAAACAAATGTAAGAACTGTGCACACGGAACTTGAGCACGGGGAGATAGTGTTTATATGGCACGACTGGTTTTTGTTTAATGTTTTTTTGGCTTTCCCTCAAAATAATATGTCAAGAATTGGAGCTGGGATTTAGTACCAAACAGAATCAATAAGCAGAGCAGGAATCTAAATCAGAGTCTGACACCTTTTTAAACAAGTGGACAACAGCATCTCACACAACAATCTGTTTAAAATAAAACAAAAAAGTCTCATATTTAACTCTTAACGATTGGATATTTTGAAATGTACTGAAACTAAATTCTGTTATTTTGTTTTCTTAGTGTGAATCTGTGATAAAGACACTTCTCCATGGGAAATGCCTCTTTTAAACAATTGAAAACAAATTTTAAATGTAATAAAAATTCAAAGCAGGGAGAGCAGGAGAAGCACAAATACCAAAACAGATGGGACATCTGTTATGATGATTCTTCTGTCATTTTAACACCATTTTCACTTCATATTAGCGTCAGCTGTGGGTTTCATACTACAAGAGTCATCCTGGAAAAAATTACATATGACCACTGGACCAGACTTGAAATTGAAGGCCTGTGGTGCGAACAAAGCATCAATATCGTCAGCTTCCTGAAACCCATCAGCCCAAATCTCTGCTGCCACACAAGCTATAACACAGCATCATAGTGACACTGTTAGGTGACTGATGGCTTTTTGACCACACTGTCCCACAAGCTAAGGAGCCTGGGGATCTAAACCCAGAATAAATTAGAGGCTAAACGATTGGTTTGTGCATTTGTGTTCATGTTTTCAATGTATCTGAGGAAAATTAGGGAAATAAGACACTTGGTGTGGAAACAGGGTCGCTGCCGGGGATCGTGGGCCCCTTGAGAAGACATCACACTGGGTCCCACCACCACAGGCCATGCCAACCCTGAAAATAAATTCACTACTTGACACAAGACGAACACCCTCTAGAGAAGAAGAAATCCACTTACTGTGTAGCAATAACAGCGTCATCGTGGGCAAAATGGCAGCCGCTGAGCTCCTTCTTCATCTTGATGTAGAGGTAGTAGTCTGAGGGGCCAACCACAGGGCAGGTGCTGGACCAGTTCAAACCCACATTTAGCAGATGTCCATTTGCAATTTTCAATTACCTGAAACAGAAACACCACAAAAGTTAGTAACTGAAAACTTCTGTGTGTGCATGTAACGAGGACTGTTAACTCATCTCCTTCTACCTTAGGCCAAAAACTTATCAGTCTCCCATTGAAATCCAACACTCATTCTCCCTTCAGTTCTCTTAGCTACGGCACTAAATATAAATAATAATAGCGGCTAAAAGCTACTCTTTGCTAGAAATGAAGCTGAGTGCTGAGACTGAACCACACAATAAATGTACCATAAAACCAAAACTAGCAGCAAAAAATGTCTAAATGTGCCGTAAACCTGGAGAGATGGTGATAATTCTCTCAGATTTCAATACTAGGAGTGACTCCTTAGCTTTCTTTTTCTTTTCTTTGTTGTAATATTGTGTTGTCCCTGGGGAGGAGAGCTGCTGATTTTATTAAAGCCAATGTGAATACAAACAGATCAACCAGTTGTTGGTTCTGGCAAAGAAAACCTGAAGCCCAAACCAACTTCTGTCATCATTTTTCTTTGTGGTGCTTTTGGAGGAAATATTTCTTTTAGCATCCCCCTGCAGCTCTTCTAAACCTGGAATAATAAAATCTACACAAGGGATGGATTGAATGAGCAGAGAGGTAAGAGTACAAAATGTGCAAGCAAGGATCAGATTTTTAGCTTCATGAAAAACTTTGAAAGTCTAGCGTGCCTCTGGATCCTCTGATCTTATTTTCCACCTTTCAAGAGGATTTTTATTTGTTAAATAGTTCTGTCATGGCAGCTTGTCACATTCACACAATACATCTGCTTGTTAAAAAGACTTGTAGTGTTTTATTTCTGCTTTGAGTGGCATCTCTAAACAATGAACTGGGGCAAATTCAACAGTAAAGTCATGATGATGGATGATCTGAATGGTGCAATCACATCTCCAGCTTTCTACTTGTTTCTCTGAGCCAGAGAAGTCGACCTCACGACTTTACTATATTTCATATTTAGGTCATAACACGGTGTGTAAAATAAGTTAAAAGTTTAGTCATTGGACAGGTTTTTAATGAAATATTAGGTGTAATAATGATGCAGTGGGGTTGTTGCTTTCTTACATTGGAGCATGATACACTTCTGTTGTTAGAGGACACACTTTCAGGCCTCTGTGTGTGGTTAGATTTTGCTTTTTTGAGCCAAGAGTTCTGGTTTTTCAGTGGAGGGAGCATGGGGCAGAGCAACAGCTGAGTGCTTTATTTTAGCCACCAATGAAAGGTGAATTTGGACTCTGACAACCGGATGACACAAAAGAGCACAAAGAGTACAAACTGAGGAAAAAACAGACGGAGGCAGCAGCTAAACAACAGCACCGTTTTGCTCAGACACAACTCAAATGACGTCACCTCTATTTAAAATCAAACCACTGCAGCATTTAAAGTTGGACTATGTAAAGAAGCAATGACATGTTCTTCCTCTTACAAATGAAATGTTGAATACATCGGCGAAAAAAAAAAACTTGCGCTCTGTTAAATACACTCAGGAGTTTTGCTTCTACAGCCTCACTTGGTCTGGGTAAGAACACATGATGGCTAATGTTCACTAACTTTGATTTACTTATATATGATATTATATATAGTTGTATTTATCACTTTACCTACCTACTATTTATTGATTATATTTTGCATTGTTAATGATTCAGCAAAGTAACTAGTAACTAAAGCTGTCAGATAGTAAAAAGTAAAATTTGCCTCTGAGATATAGTGGAGTATAAAGAAGCAGAAGACAGAAATACTACAGTACTTGTGTAAATGTAAATGTAATGGCCACTCAGCCTTCTCTGACAACAAGTAAACTTTCTATCACTCCACAAAAGTTGCTCTCCTGTAACACAGTCATAGACTTTCTACATCTGCAGTCTTGACACTTTAAATTCAGACATTTTCGGAGAAATCTGTCACTGAGATTTACACTCTAGCAATGCATATTTAGTTTGTAGCGGTCAGAAAGGGGAAAAAAATGTTTATATAAAATTAAAAAAAAGTTTTTTATAGAAGAAATGTTCTGGTTACTTCGGATAATCCATAGACCTCAGTGGGAGCAGATTTCATCGGAGCTATTTTCTACAGAGGAAATAGTCCCAATGAAAACTGTTGTGTGAAGAAAGTCATATTCAATTTTCTTCACTAGACTGTAATAACATAATAACCAGTGTATTGACTTTGACAACAGCAATCTATGCTCACATCCGCTGTCTGTCACCTGTTGTCTCAGACAGTCAGCGACATTTAGTTCCAGGGTTTAAAAAAACATCTGCACAGCTCATCCTGAATATGCAGGAACTGTTTCAAGTGCACTGACGTAGGAAGATTATAAGACACACTGATGAATAAAAAAAAACACCTGACTGAACCTGAGGGAATTAGTCACAGCAGAAAGCGACAACAACGTTCATCTGTGTGTCCTCACAAAATAAAAGTCAAATAAAAAAGAGAACGTATTCACACCATCTGCTCCTGTCTGATTTAGTGCAGACTGTGCTGCAGTTTATACACCAGCAGGACAGGATCATATGAAAGTGTCAAGCACAACTTCTACTTTAAACTCTCCAGCTCTCTGTTCCATCAAAGGTCAGCGGGACAGTTTCTAATTGATCAACGGCGTCTACGGCTAAGTCATAGTTCTCCACACAAAAAGGTTTGCAATGACTGAGCTTCACCCTCCAGGTTCAGATCTTCTGATCATGGTAACACCATTCAAATCAACTAATTTCAATCCAAAGCTTCAATGTTCTATACTCCCAAACCCAAGTTTAATTGTCATGCAACATGAGATACAGCCCCCTTACATCAGTGTCTTTGATAATATCCAAGTATTAACAAGTTAAAACCACAGTGTTAAGCAGCCTGGACTAAAGACGGAAAGAAGGAAATGGTTCTAACTAACTCTGAATGAATGTGGTCGTTGATGCTGAAGTCTAGGGTTTACAACACACTGTCCACATGACCCTGGTGTTTGGAGATTAGAGAACACACACCGCCATCTACTGGACAAATTGGTGCAGTGCAACAAATCTGTTGTCTACAGTGTGTGTATGTCATATTCACACACTGATGGATGGGTGTAGAGAAGTGTTTCCTGAGCGTTCTATCATTATACATTTTCCATTAAAACATTCCAGGGGACCCAAACGTCCCACTGATCTCCAACACTAAATGTTGCACACAACTAAATTTTCGACGTGAAATAATAACACCTATGAGCCAACTGGTCTACAGGATGTTGTTATGACAGCTCTTAACAGTCAGAAAACCAGAAACCGTAAACAATAGGGATGACATTACTCTTCTGGCATGTGCTATTCTGTCTTTTTTAGTTTTTAAAAGTGCTCAGTAATTTCCTAAAACAGCTGACTCATCATTGCAGCTTTTTCACAATGTACTCTTACCTTTTATATTAATCTTTTATATGTACAATAGTCCACCTTTTTATGAATTGCGTTTCTACTTTTTCAGTCACCTGTAAAGCTCTGCACTAACGTATGAAAGACGCTGCACAATTAGGAGTTTGACTGATGGGCTGCATAAATGACTGAGGTATACCTACAACAAACACTTACAGGTTAAAAGCTCTAACCTCTGATACTCAGATTTCAAACTAACAAAAAAATCCCCTTTTCTCTGTGTTTAAATATCTTTTATCATGTAATTACACATTAAAAGCTCAGATCAGTTGTCATGCTGGATCATATGGGCTGAGCTTTCTCTGCTGTTTGCCTCAAAGTTTGTTTTACAGTCACCTTATCTGAATCATGTTTTAAGGTCCTTCCATCCCACCTCAGAGTTTTAATCCAATCAGCGGACTTTCAGTGTGGTTCTGAAAATGATTTAAAGTGCTTACATCTGTATCAGATCTGCTGCTCCGACATCTGGTTTGCGTTTTGTCGGCTAACTCGATTTTTCTAATAAAATAGAAGCCCTGATTGATGCCTGGAGGACGTGTACAGTAGACGATCTTATCTGAGCTTTCAGCTGGTGGGGATCCCCGGCCTGTTTGGATTGAGGCCTAACACAGCAGCTTCCTTTCCAAAATATCACTTCAGAGACCGGATCACAGTCTCAGTACACAACCCCTCGTTGTGATATTTCCTTACATTTCAAAAATATATATCACAACCTGTGCTTTCTTTTTCTGGTTGTGGCCATCAGTCCCTCTGGTTATGACACTGTGCTTTAGGTCACTGCTGATAAACATAGATAAGTGCAGCTGTCACTACTATTAACAATCAGATGGTCAGTTTGTTTATATGCCTGTCTAGATCATTTACTTTGCTCAGAGTCTTATTTGCCCCCAGATCCTACTACTCACCCAGCACACAAATGTCTTCTTTCCATGGTCATGGCCACTGTTCCTATTAGTGTGAAAACACTATATGCATATGTCACTTGCTACAACATCCAATTTGTCAAGAAACAGAAAAAAAAATGTGCGAAAAGTGCCTAGTTTGGCATGTTAGGCCATTGAGGAACGGAGGTGCTCTCAGAGAGAAAGAAGTCTCAAGAGATTCTGGAGGATAGAGAGGAGGCACTGCTGCTCTGATAGCAGCTGGGAGCTCGTTCAACCATTGGGGAACCACAAACAAGAGTAGCCTGGACTGAGAATGTCGTATGTGCCGGGATGGTAATGCCAGACGACAGTCCTTGGAACACAGTACACAAGTAGAAATAATAATGTCAGGTATTAAAAGTTGCAAAAGAGAATTGTGCTAAACTACAACAGAACAACAGTAATAACAGAATTAAGACACCCTTTCAGAGTACTAGTGTATGTGTTGTAGCGTACAATGCCCATTTTTACCTGTCAAGATCAGGATTTCCACTTCATCATAAAAATGCATCTTCCCACACGATCATGAGGAGAAACAACCCAGAGTCAACATGTTTTATTTTCCATCGTCACACTTGACAGTTTTAACATCAAATCCATCATTTACAAAACCGTTGAACTTTTCAGGCTGTAACTGTTGAGGACCGCGACTACCACTTCAACTCCACCCTGATCTGTTTACACCCACAGCATCAGAAGAACCGGATTTGCTACAGTGAGAGATTAAAAAGGATTATGGAGGGGGGGGGGGGGCTGCACATGCTTTGGCCCTTCAGGTCAAATTAAATAATCACAACAAAGGAAGAGAATGAGGCAACAGCAAGAGTAAGACTTTTTATAAATTAGGCAAAAGCATGAGGTGCTTTGGTGGTTCCTTTGGCAGAGGTGCTCGTGTTTACTCTACTGATCAACCTGGATAAGTAGTGAACACACCCAGTCACACCAAGCACTTCATGAGCGTCTCCAAACTTCACGCACAGTTCAAGTACAGTTTTTATTAAGTGCTAACACAGGGCAGTGTTAATGTGAATACACACTGGAATAAGGCCGCTGTACACTAAACTGTTTGCCTCAATTTGTCAAGATACGGAAGAAAAATATTTTCTCCTTGAGCCGCTACGAGACGGAGAGAAGAGTTCAGATAGAAAAGCATCAGGGTTTTTTTTAAATTCCATAAATGGAGAGGGAATGACATAAACAACAAGAGGAATTCTCTTTAAACAGCCACAATAGCACTTGATGGTGTTTCAGAAGAGTACTGATGAGAAAGAGAGGAGAGGCGGCCGAGGACTGAAGGTATCAGAGTATGTTGGTGTTAGAGAAAATGAAGATGGAGCAGAGACAAAGTAACACGTTGACTCCCATGTAAAACTACTGAGCGGAAGCTTTGGGTCGATGCCATTTCAGCCAGAAACGAGTGATTCAACGCGAGCTGATTGGCAGATTATGTTTGATGTCAACTTACTAAAGCAGAGCAAGGCGTTGGTTTTTAAGTTTATCCATGCCACATCACTTGGACTGACACAGGATGCAACTTGTGAAATGTTTTTATAGCATCTGATATGGAAGGCTTTTTAACAAGGAAAAAACCTGTCTCTCTTTATCCCTGAAAAGTTGATATTTGGCCAAAACCAAAATGGCACCCAGAGTGCAACCTGGCCAAACTCTTCAAGTGCTCCCACCCACCAAAACACCAACACCCTTCTAGCCACACCTTCTCCTCTTTATTCTTCTCCTCCTCCTCCTCCTCTTCCCTAGCCAGGCAAGGGGGCTCAGTAGCGATAGTGGTCCGGTTTGAAGGGCCCCTCGGTGGGCAGACCTAGGTACTTCGCCTGCTTCTCTGTCAGCTTGGTCAGCTTCACCCCCAGCTTATCCAGGTGGGCAGCTGCCACCTGCTCGTCCAACTGATGAGACAAAGAAAGAGCAAAGTTCCAGATGAAATTTCTTAATGGGTCCATTTTGTCACACCTTTGTTTTTACACATTTTTCTGCCTTCTAATCTTACTTTTATGCACATTTTATCTCCTGATTATGCTTTATCTTAAGATTAGTTGCCTGTTTCTAGGGAGCAGTGTTTCCTTACTCCAGAGTGAGGCTGCAGCAAGTAATTATTTTCATCATGGACAAATCTCTTCTCATTTGTTTGTCGATTTGTTATTCTAAAAATTCCTGAAAATACTGAAAAATGTCCCCAGAGCCCAAGGCAAAGTCTTCAAGTAGCTTGTTTTGTCCAACAAACTAAATAGAAAACTAAGTCTAAAATGCAAAATATTCAGTTTATGATGATATTTAAAAAGAAAAGCAGCCTCACATTTGAGAAGCTGGAACAAAAGAATATTTTGCATTGCAAATCTCAACCCCACTTTTACTTGTGTGTCATACACTGTATGAATATCAGCACTCAAAGTTTCCACAGTTTTCCGCTTTAAGAGGAACAAACTCATTTTGTCAACATCTGAGCTTCTGCACATATTTGATATTAAAAAACTTGAATTTGTCAGAGTTTTTTTCCACAGGTTTATAATAAATAAAATACAATCACAGGCTTTGAAATTACTTCTGAACTTCATTTCACAAGCTCAAAATCTTATCTGATTAATGACGATTAATCTAAAAAGCTGCAGATCAAATATTCTGTAGATTTAATTCAGCTGTGTTTCAGAGAAGCCCTAATGTAAAGTGATCCTTCTGTGAAGGACTATTCATTTACACAGATGGGAGTATTCCAGTGAACAAGGAGGACTTCAGTAAAAGGATAAAAGTCATCTTGGACAGAGTGAAAGGTTTTGTGGGCATAGCTCCAATATATGAAGCTCCACATCTTCTCTTGGGCTTTAACCAATACTCTCTTTTTGAGCCTGTAAAGCACCAAATAAACCTTTAATCTGTTGCTTTCAGCAGCAGCTCCCTCATCCTGTTTGTTTTTTGTAGTTGTGCCCAGGTTTAAAATGTCTGCCCGCATTGTGAACCCTGCTCCCTCTGATATAACTGTTCTCTGCACTTCTCTCTCGCTGTAAAAGAAAAAAAAAGACCCTTTACATAAAAGTTAAAGAAATATAAAGTGAAATACAAAGAGTCACCTCATGCCACGATCACCCGAACTGACACCAGACTGTCTTCTCACCAAACCGATTTTACTACTACAAAATTCCTCTTTTCAAAATCTGTATCGCACAGCTTGATCTTAACTGAACTTATCCAACCTATCCATGTTTACAACCCTGAATACTTAAGTGTTCATCTAGTGTTCAACCACTGCATAAAAAATACCTACCTCCAAGCTCAGATTGTATTCAAAATTTAAAAACGTAGTTTTAATATCATCCTTGTGATGTGCATAAAAGAATCTGTCTTATTGTGTAGGCTCTGACCTTCTTGGGCAGGAAGTAGACTCCCACGGGGTATTTGGCAGTGTTCACCCACAACTCGATCTGAGCCAGCACCTAAAGGACAGCACAGATGATGACTTTCATAAACAAAAAGGTTTTTAATGACAGACTGGATGCAGCTACATCGCTAAGATGTCAAGGCTGTAAACTGAAATCTTGAAGATGTTCTCTGATTTCTCCAAGATACAAAAATGCCATGTTGTTCACAACTAAGGAGTATTTAATCTGTCTAACCAGTTTCACTGATACCTGATTGGTGAAGGAGTTGCTCATGACGAAGGACGGGTGTCCCATGGCACAGCCCAGGTTGACCAGTCTACCCTCGGCCAGGACGATGATGTGATTGCCGTTCTTCAGACGATAGCGATCAACCTGAGGAGGAGGAAGAGATGGATTACTGCTGCTGACGGTTCAGACACAGACTCAGATTGATGCAGCAGAGGCAAGCATAGACAGAGCAAGAACACATAAAGAAAAATTAACTTTCACCACGTGAAATTCCTTCGGTATGAAAACCAAACCTGTTTTAGTTTTTCCTACCTGAGGCTTGATGTTGACCTTCTCTGCAGCGTTTTTGTTGAGCCAGGCCATGTCGATCTCACAGTCAAAGTGTCCAATGTTACAGACGATGGCGTCATCCTTCATGTTCTCAAAGTGGCTGAGGGTAAAATACGAAAAATAATTAACATGCTTTTGTGCAAAAGTAGAAATTTTGACATAAGAATTCAATACTACTTAGAGTAATTTAAGCACACTGGTCGAACTTACTGTCCCAGGATGATGTCCTCACAGCCAGTGGTGGTGACGAAGATGTTTCCTTCCTTAGAAGCCTCATCCATGGTGGTAACCTCATAACCTACAGAGAGGATGACAGGAGTTAATATTGTGGACTGTTGACACTGTTGAAATTTTAGTCATTAAAAGATATCTCCTGGAATCAGGGCAGCAGGCACCTACCCTCCATGGCAGCCTGCAGGGCGTTGATGGGGTCGATCTCAGTGACGATGACACGAGCTCCGAACCCGCGCAGAGCCTGGACGCAGCCCTTACCCACATCACCATAACCTGCCACCACAGCAACTTTACCAGCGATCATCACATCGGTGGCACGCTTGATACCATCGATCAGGCTCTCCCTGCAGCCATACAGGTTGTCGAACTTGCTCTGCAGGAGGGAAGAGAGAGAAAAACATCATGTCCACATGATTTAACAGGATGTTGAGCTTTTCCAGACAGAAAAAGAGAGACACAGGAGCTCCTACTGTGAGCCTGGTGTCAGATTCAAAGATTTTTGTTCATGAATTTCCATAAGTCTAAGAATTCTCATGACCTCAAAGTGTCTGTCTTTTCCTGAGAATATCTAATGCAGTCATGTTGTACAATATATTCTGACATAACATCCCCAATGTTTCATGACCAGGTCTTTTTTTTCCCTCAACATACACAACAAAGTATCAGCTACTGGTGTCTTGAGAATTAAAAAACAAAAAACAAAAGTGCTCTGGTTCAGAGCTACTTTACTTAGCTCCATAATTACTGTCGCATAAACATTTCACAACATGTCAGTTTGCTTTAAAGAATCCTGAATAATCCATTCAATCAGTGGATAGTGGTATTCAGCATCCCACCATCCACTAAAGATGATTAATATATTTCTGTTCCCCTTCATCTCGTTCACACCACAGGACGCAGCTGAAGAGGATCAAAAGTCGAGGCTGGTTTACCTTTGTGACAGAGTCGTTGACATTGATGGCGGGGATCTTTAGCTCGCCCTTGTTCATCATCTTGTACAGGTTGTGGACACCTGTGGTGGTCTCCTCTGACACGCCACGGATACCTGAAAATACAACATAAATATGGGAAATCCACAATGCATCTCAGGCACAAGGTAAGAAATAACTTCAGTGTTGAGCTCTTAAATTATCTTTTTTCAACATAAAAGTGTAGCTATATCACGGTGCATAAAGCAAAAGGGAGCCACAAATAAACCATTATAATGCACAGTCTAGTTATAATGCCTGAGCTCTCAAAAGGTAATTCTGACAGAATGCATGTACATACAGCCATGTGTTGTGTGTTTAAACTGTTGGTGATGAGAATCACTCCGAGTCCTCTATGTGTTGTAGAGTCTCAGTGCAGACTACCACCAGTCTCTCTCTGCCACCTTATGACACAGCTGCAACACAGACAGTTGGGCTGCAACGCCTCAAGGGGCATAAAAATCAAGACTGCACTGACATGTTACTGTATTACATATGTGTAATATGTAGTTGCAGTATCAACCAGCTTGTGTCAAACCACAGCCACCATTTGGAATCCAAAATGTTACAGCGAAAAGTGTTCACATGCCACTGTGCACTGAATGCTGGGATATGTTCTGGTCATTTCCAGGCCAGGCATCGCTAACAGGCAAAGCTAATCTCAAACCGATTTGTAAACCCAACTTAAGCTAGAGAACAGACAGGAAAATAAACAGAGACCTCAGAATAATAAGTGTGTGTGTAAGCAAACTGACCTGCCAGCAGTTTGGGGTACTTCTGGTGGACCAGGTTGGTGAGGTCTCCTCCGTCATCCAGGATCATGTTGAGGGGCTGACCATCTTTGAAGTACAGAGTCTGCTCAATGCACCACACGTACTCCTCATCTGTCTCACCTTTCCAGGCGTACACTACACACAGAGAGACACACAGAGTCAGGTGAGAATACTCCCACCCAGTAGCGGTGAACATAACACCATCTGTGTTGTTTTGAGTCTCAGTGCAGGCCCATTTACACATGCAGCTGAGCAAAAAGCATTTTTTGCAGAGACAGCTAGAAGGTCATAATACACAGAGGTGGTGTGTGTTACCTGGAATGCCAGCCTTGGCAATGGCAGCAGCAGCATGATCCTGAGTGGAGAAGATGTTACAGCTCGACCACTGAACCTGAGGGAGGGAGGAAGAGATGGAGTCAGGAGAAAGAAGAAAAGCTGACAGATTTCATTTCACTATGTGACTGTTGTGTGAATTAATGCCTCAATATTACATTATTTACTAGTATTAGAATAATAGGCGTTTTTTGAGGCAGTGAAATTATAACATTTTTTTAGAATCAGTCATTCACTTGAAAACTTATCCAACTGCTGCATTTACATAAATTTAGGTAATCTGTTTATTGATGGATTTCTGCAGGAAAACAATGAGTAAACAACAATTTCTTGGCCATGTACACAGGATGTTTGCACGTTAACGTGTGCCTCACAATAAGTATAGATAGGAGTCGAGCCAAGGGCCAAGTAGAGGATCATTACTCCTGGTGTTACCTTTGTATCCTAGATAACTGAATTCAAAGTCCAACAAAAATGAAACTATTATTCAGTCATGTTAATACAAAAGATGATCACAGCCAGGTTTTAATCTGTCACAGTTTGAGCTCTACCAGATTACTTTGACAAGTTACTGTTACCTTCACAGCTAGCACTACAGCTTCTGTGTGTTTAACTGTTGGTGATGAGAATCACTCCGAGTCCTCTATGTGTTGTAGAGTCTCAGTGCAGACTACCACCAGTCTCTCTCTGCCACCTTATGACACAGCTGCAACACAGACAGTTGGGCTGCAACGCCTCAAGGGGCATTAAATCATTTTACACTATGATTCATATTTTGGATTTACTTTTTATCAAACGTTTTAATGTTATGTAGTCATGGTAATTGCACTGAAATGAATGAACTGCCATTGTATTGTGAACCAAGGCTATCAACACACAGAGCTGCTATCTAGTGCCAAAAACACTCGACTGCAGCTTTAAAATCAAACTGCAGGCCTCATTCAAGCAATGTGCCATTTTTAACACTGATCACTTAAAATGGACCTTTTAGAGCATAAAGACACAAACCACCAACTTTGGTAGCCCAGAAGGTAGATTTCAAATGGGAAAAAACTGTGAGGGCACATTGTTACTGATTCTCTGTTGGTTCTCAGGCTGCAGGTTCCTGCAGGACCAGACCAGTCATGGTCAGACAGATAAAACCAACACGATAACAGAATACATTGTGGCCTTGAGACAGACCGAGGGAGAGAACATCCTAGAGTCACTGAGGCAGTTTGTTCTGATAAATGGATCAATAAACTTGCCCAGTTTCATTAACTACTACTGCAGTGCACTTCTGCACAGCTGAAGATGACAGAAGTTATACTGGGCAGCTCCTGGTATGAAGCAGTGTTCACACAGTAGTCAAAATAAGCTGCACTGAGTCATCAGTGCACCACAACCACAAAATGTACCAATAAAAGATTATTTAACTGACTGTGGTGGCATAATTGTATGTAGATTAATTTGTTCTGATGTATTCTGCTGGCCTGTAACTCACACAAACTGACTCATCAGATGAATCAAGAAGAGGTCAAACAAGGATAAAGAATAAATAAACCAAACAACAGCTCTTTAATCTCCTAGAAAAATTTGACTGGACTGGACAATGTATAACCAAAAGATGTCACTGGATCTCAGTGGAAACAAAGTCCACTCAAGAAAGTATGATGAGACTCCTAAATTTAAAAAACATCTGCTCATCTTTGTTCTACTAAACATGCTTGATTAAAGCAAAGGTTTTATTTAGTTTATAGTAGTTTGTAGAGTTTCATTCATTTAAAAAAAAAAAAAAAAAAAAAAAGACATAAGTACTTAAATCTGCCTACATCCACTCTGAGATCAATACATCAGCCTTTATTACCTTTATCCACTGCAGAATGAGGCAAAGGTTCAATAATACTTTGTTATGTAAACTCCTGCAGTTGTATTGGGCACATGTCATGCCACTCCGGTACTGTTACAGTAGAAACCATGCTTTTCTGAGAGTCAATAGTGATCAGTGATGCCCTCTCATAAATGTTACCTCAGCGCCGAGGGCAGTGAGGGTCTCGATGAGCACAGCCGTCTGCAGGGTCATGTGGAGGCAGCCGGCGATGCGAGCGCCCTTCAGAGGCTTGGACTGACTGTACATCTCCCTCATCTTCATCAGACCGGGCATCTCGTTCTCAGCAATCTCGACGGCCTTACGCCCCCATTCGGCCAGGCTGATGTCAGCTAGGAGAGAGAGAGAGCGGGATGATGATGAAGTTGTTAAAAATGTGAACATTACAATGAATATGCGCCGCCAAAAAGTCACCTAACACTTCTATTCACAATGGACTTTCTTAACCCTGGTTGAACCTGAATATCACGTGTTATCCAATAAAAACTAACCAATCCAAAAAGTTTTGATTAGGCTCTTCTTTCAGTGAGCAGTGTAACTAAATGTTTGCAAAGATGTCCAGATTTGTTGGAGACACGACTTAAACTGAAAAACAATAACAAAAATAATTTCCCACTGCACTTGTCATGTCCCCCTGAAAATTAATATGATTTTTGCAGAACAGCAAATATGCTGTGGTTTAAATAGAGAAGTCTTGTGAAAAAATGTTTCCTAATGCATTTAAAATGTGTCATTGTCCAGCATGTGATTGAAGGACGTTCTTGCTGCCATGTTGCTGCTGTGCTGGGAAAATTGACACAACTACAGCTGTGACACAGCAAGTATTTTGCACAGTATGTTGGCAGTTTGTGTGTATGGTCTTTTCATTTCCAGACAGCTGCAGTTGTTGCTGCTGCACATGTACAGTTTAAGCTTTATTGGAGAGGGGTGAACATGATCCCACTGAACAAATGTAATGAGGAAATGTGCTGATGCATTGGAAACGTTACCCTGGAGTATGAGCATAGTAAGCTGGCATTTATTTTGTCCATAATCAAAACATTTTGACTAATTGTTTGTAAACTGTTTGTACATTGTAGGCAACATAGGTGCACTGTCACTGATGCAGCATAGCAAGGTTTATTTCTTTAATAGGTCAGAGCAAGTGTATAAAGATGACAGAGTTGTCTATGGTCTGGAACCTCAACTTCTAACAATTAAGACTTCTCTAACCCTCAGTGTTTTTGATTTAATACTTGACTTGTTCTTGTTTTCACTTCTTGTTCCTTCAGTAGCACTTTGTTCCCAGGATGCTCTGTGCAAAGTGTGTTTTTCCCCCTAACCAAACTGCTGATCATTTCCTTCTGTGAAGGTACAAACCATGCACAGTCTAGTTACAATGACTGACCTCTCAGTGGTTACATAAATGCAGTTGCATGTTGTGTGTTTAAACTGTTGGTGATGAGAATCACTCCGAGTCCTCTATGTGTTGTAGAGTCTCAGTGCAGACTACCACCAGTCTCTCTCTGCCACCTTATGACACAGCTGCAACACAGACAGTTGGGCTGCAACGCCTCAAGGGGCATGGAAATCAAGAATATTACTGTATTAACACATTATTTTACTAATACACATTTAATGTGATCAAAATCCAAACTCTGTCTACAAACTCAGGCACTGATGCTCACATTTAGAGCTGTACAATGCAATGACAAGGTTTTTTACAATCTGTAGTGAAGACAAAAAGCCTGTCAGTCACAATCAGGTGGGGGTGGGTGAAAAGAAACCCACCACACAAGCAGAAGAGCACAAGCAGTGCCGCAGGGTAAACACCAGACTGACAATCACCAGCTGGACCCGCATTTAACCCAACAGGAAATTATACAGTACTTTATCTGAAATACACCATGTGTCAGAGCTGGAACACAGGGCCTGGCTTTTCAATTAGATTACAGTGTTGTACTTCTATAGACTATACATGTTTCTCCATGAACCCAATCACCTAGCTGCTAACCAACTTCCTGGGGTAGGAAAAATAAATTCATTCATTCATATTTGACAGGAAGTGAAGCACTCTGTTTTTATGCTGTGAGCACCACAGTGCTGCAGGTAAACCTCAGGGCACAGGATGGAGGTCTCAAAGTACAACCCACCCTACACCACCACCACTACCACCACAGGGGCTGCAGCCTGTTCAAACACACCTCAGCCGGCCTGAATGCACTAAACCAGTACTGGGCTGAATGAGCAGCCACAGAGAGGACTAGGAACACAACTTCACACTGAGGTCAAAGTCGTGACTGAACTAAAACTCTACTCAAGTGAGTTAACTACTAACTTCTTCAGATGAGGCTCAGAGAGTAAATCTCTGTGGCTGTGAAGCATTGTGTGGTCTTACATGGAGCAGAGCAGGGCACCAATACTGGCAGGAATAAGGATTCAAGGGTTCAAATCCCATCCAAAGCCACCTATAAACAGTACAGTATTAGCGTTTGAAGTAGAGTTATCCACCAAAGGCATGATATACTTTATGGCAACAGGTCCAAGTGCCCTCATGACTGAGGTAAAGTTTGTGCCAACAGTTCAAATCAGGCCAGTCATTTGGAAGGAGAACAAAGCCAGGCCTGCGTGTAAAAATTTAATCTTTTATATTCTATTCAAAACAAAGCTGTATGTGTTGGACAGATGACTTAAGTTTTCTCTGCCGCTGAATGCGGTTTCTTGCCGAGAGTGGGTGGTGGTGATGGAGTGGTAGAACTGGAGGAAAAACACTGGTGTTGCTTTTCACCAGCAAGTGAAGGAATGAAATTTGATGCTGAATTCACAACATTTCTTCTAGACTGTGATAAACAGATGTTAATGCTAATGTTATTTATGTCATGATAGCAAGACTTACAAATAGCTCCTTTAAGAATTCAGCAAAAGCATAGGTGTGGTAAATGATATTTGGCTACAAGTCAATTATTTTTATTGACGATTAATCTGCAGATTATTTTCTCGATAAATCAGCCCATCGTTTCATCTATATAATGTCACAAAATCGTTTTGTCTGACAAACATACTTATGTACTATTCTATTTACATGCTCTCATACTACTCGTATTAAATGAGTGCCATTGCTTCAATTAACATGTCCTAACTTGATGGATACAGTCACTGAGTTGAACTGACTTGACAGTTGATTGCATATAGCCAGTGGAGAATGTTTAGACTTTGCCCCGGAGCTGTTAGCGTGACATTGTGCAACGTCTTCGACTTCCAAAACAGCTATTTACACGTACAGACCAGCAGACAAACAGGTGTTATATTTGGTAGAAAATAACGATATGTTACTATAGTAGTTGTTTTAATGAATTAGACCTAATATCCCATATTTTTCATGTAATTTCTGACATGTATGACTGAATGCACTTTGTTTTTCATGTGCATTTTTAATTAGTCCGTGCACAGCTGTTACAGCGTCTGTTCATTTTTTATTTTTTATTTTTGCTTTATTTTTATTATATTTTCCGCTAGTATGGTTTCAGGAACCCAACAAAAGGCACAACAAACAATAAAAGGATTTTTAAACTAAAATATAAACTCTATAACAACATTTTAATTAATTGCACTTGTCTCTCAAAAACTGCTGCACACGAACACCACGTGTAGTCCCGGCTTTACTACGGTATGTAAGTTACATACTGTGCAGCTCACTCTGTGCCTGCTCCTGTCACTCATGCAGAAACTGGCGGAGAGGCGCCAGGCATCACGGGAATTGTAGTTTGCAAACATACTCGTGCCAAAGAGAGTGACGCTTCTGTGTCCGCTAATAAACTACAACACCCAGAGACTGTGGACTAATTTCTGGTCACAACGGAGCCCATGCTCGGCACTAGTACGACTGTCGATTCATTCTGAGATTTGAGTCAAAGTCTGCAAACTGAAATTATCTAAAAACGGAAAGTTACTAGCTATAGGCTAAAATGTGTGTAACAAACAACAAGCATGCTAAACATTCTGCTAGCTAAATCACAATAACAACATCTTACATTTTACCACATGCTAGCAAGTTAGTGACAACCGAGCCAGGAAAGAGCTAACGGTTTAAACCCTGGAAATAACGGAAAATTAGTCTGAAACTGCATGGTCTTAGTCTTCGTTGCACGGTGAAAGGTTTTATGCTAAATACGGTTTCTAGAGGAGCCGTCAACGGACACGCACGTTGCCATAAACTTAACAGCATGCTAGCTAGCAAACCGCCACGCTACTTCGCGGAACTTGACTTATACGCAAAATTAAATCGATAAAACCTGATACTGACCAACTTTGTAGGGAAGTTTCTCAGACATGGTTGTTTTCTGGTGTTTTGTTCCGGGCAGGTAGAGTGCTGCGGCAGCCTGGCCGACGGACAGAAGCAGAGAGGGAGGGACAGAAACATGACGGCTCGGTTTTTATCGTTGGAGCCGAGTTTACACGACAATCCCGGACCTACTCTGGATCCCTATTGGCTACAGAAGGTCCCGCCCCGCCTGTGAGAGATTTGATTGGATAAGAGTTGATTTGGGCTGGCCAACCAATGACTGACTCAGTGTTTGGAACAAGTTTTGTCTGGACTCGGTTGGATTATTTGGCAACCTGTTTTCCCAGCCGACAAATAAGTAACTGTAACTATTCTATTCTGTTTTGTAATACTGACTGCTAGGGTTGAATAAGATGTTCTGGATTACACAAGCACTTACAACGTATTTTTATATTCCACACACACAGTAAGAGGTCTTAACTTGTAATAACGCAACGAATGTTGTACTGGAAGTTTTTCCTCATAAGGAAGTGAATAGTTGACTCGAACATAATGTAACAAACTGTGTTGGCTAAATTCAAGTCTGAATTACCAAATTATGAATTAGTAAGGTGCCCAAACTGTTTACATGCTAAAGTTACTGTATATTTATTTATTACAGTTTTTTAAAGTTAATTGAATAAACAGTTGCAATGCATTGACATTTGAAGGAAGGCTCATTTTTAATTTCAGTTTACTCTAACCCTGACTTTGGCCTTTGCTCCAGAATTTCCCTCACACTGGACCTTGTCTCAGACTCACTGAGGGTAAAGGTCCTCACACTCATTCTTTCACTACTAATGACATTTTGATACATAAATACAGTGCATCAGTGGCAGGAGGAATGGACAATGGACAATTTCCTATAATGACATCAAATGAAATCAGTTGATGTGGGATTCGGGAAGCTGACTAACCAGAATATTCAGTATTTGAACATTTGAATGCAAAGAAAAGCCTGTCATGGGACACTAAACCCCTTCACTGTAAGTCAAAGTAATGCAGTCAGTGTGTCTAATCTACTACAGTATATTTATTGTAACCCAGTATAATGTAATTGCTCTGTAATTAGCAGACATCTGCAAAATGCACATAATATATGATGACTTATATGAGAATCAGCAATGTATTATGTGTAGACTATGCTAAAGTGCTGTGTTCAAGTTACTGCTCACACTGTTTACTTTTACTCAAGTATATGAGTGCAGGACTTGTACTTTGAATTATTTGGCTATTGTCTATTGTTTGCTACTTACTGAGAGTAAGGGACCTTAGTACTTTATCTACCACATCATCAACCATACATGACCTCATACACACACCTACATGCAGACATTCACAAACACACCTGTGCGACAGTACAAGAGGAGATACACTACAGCCTCAGTAAAGAGTTTAAAGATTGTAATGTATCTACAAATGGATATTAACTGAAAAGACTTTGTAGCAGTGGTTAGGGATATTATAGTATAGACCTGATTCAAATGACAAGTGCTGAGAGAGCTGCAGGACTCAGATATCAGAGATTATATACAGTTCTATTCATATGCTAAATTAAGTCATTTCTGAGTAGCTTATGTTGTGCTGAAAATGACTCTGTATAGCTGGGAAATAACATAAGCCTAGAAATACATTAGAGCGAAAGACAGCCGCATGTTGAAGAGGCTAAACTCAGCACACTGGTAGAAATACTATACTCCAGCTAATTTAAGAGCATGTTTGAAGTGGTCTTGGTCAGGACCACAGCAGGCTGTCACCTCGGCAGTACAAAGTCTGGTGGGTTTAAGTCTGAGTTCTGGTTAAACACTCTCAGAGGCTGGAAGTAGATGTACTCAGGTGTATAACATTACACTGAACTTTTTTTTTCTTCACATTTTGAAACATTAAATTTTAAAGGGAACTATATTCTTCCCCATGAGGATTTATGGGGAAAGTAGCCTACTGTAAATCATTTGTTTTTAGCATTTGTTTCTCCTAAGTAGATAAAGAATCAAGTCAAAACTTAAGGTGTGAACCACAGGTGGTATTGAAACTAGTTATAGTTTTCAAGTCCAAGTATAAAATAAATGACTTTAAATAAAAATCTTTTTGAGAAGGGAGAATTAAATTGATATCACTATTGACCTCAAGATAGAATTCAGTAGTGAACATCACCTTTGCCCACCAGAGTGACAAAAAAATCCCCAGGTAATTAGGTCAAAGATCAGAGCAGCAGCATATGAAACAGAACAAGATTTCGCAGTTAACTTTGTGTAAACCTACAGATCCCATTAAAGGGATTTTTGTGTAAAAGGTCACGACTATTCAACTTCTTAACCCTACCTCTCGCTGAAGTTCTGCTAGGGAGGAATTTGAAACATTTGTGACGACCCTGTCAGAGTAATTCCCTCTGAAAGACTCATGGGCGGAGTTTGGTCGTCAGGCATATTCAGCTCACCTGGTCTGGCTGCACTATATAAACTGGTAGCAGCCAGTCTCTCTCGCTGTCTCTCCCTGCTGGTTTCCACTCTGTTTGGTTTTGGTTGTATTCTGTTTGTCTTGATGTTAGTTTCCTTTTCAATTATGTTAAATAAATGTGTTTTAGTTATAACTTATGTGTGGTCTTCCCTCCTTTTGTCATGGCTTCTGAGCCGGGTTGTGACAAATTTTAAATCAATTAGATTATGAACTGTTCTAATGATTCATTTATTATTGTCTGTGCTGTCCATACTAATATTGTGGATAACTTAGGTAAAATTAAAAATTAAAATTAAAAATGTGACATTTAGGTTTGTACATATGTTGACAATGTGTCATTAGCATGTTAGAAAGCTGACTACATACCATGTTCCAAGTTCTTATCCTGTGTCCCTGCTTTAATTATGATATAATCTCTAGGTGTTCACTTTCTTG
The DNA here is from genome assembly GCA_033238685.1 of Lates japonicus. Taxonomy (NCBI): domain Eukaryota; kingdom Metazoa; phylum Chordata; class Actinopteri; family Centropomidae; genus Lates; species Lates japonicus. The sequence continues at coordinate 1,721,202 of BRZM01000032.1, read as the reverse complement.
ACTGTGGGACATTTACACTTTACCTGCCTTACAAGTCAATTAAGGCCTAATGAGGCTCTGAGGCTTTACTGTAGTAGGGCGGCCAATCTTTTGCACACCACAATTACCATTTTTATTTTTTAATTACTCAAGTAAAATGCAGGTACCTTACGGTCTTACTTGAGTAAAGTGCATAAGTAAAATAAGTTAGATACTATACTCCTCCACTTTTGACAGATGAGGTGAGCCATAGGTTGGGCATCAGAAAACTGCAAAGAAAGTTCAGATTCCAGATGCTTATGAGAGAGAGAAGAAGCTTGAACACCAGAATACGCTGCCAGCTGTGCAGAACCAAGCTCCAGATGTTAGCTGATTGAGAGAGGCACGAAAGGGAAATTCATCTTGTATTTAAAGATTCGACAGTGCCCAAACTTGCATTGAATCCCAACTTTATTAAGATAAACTGTATACAACCCCACATTAACAATAGTCACAGAGCAACATGGCTGCCACATGGAAAACCTCCAATGTCCGACCCTTTGTACAGCTCTGAGCAGAAGTGGCTACTGGTCACACCGTTTCTGTACAGCCAGAGAGAACATGAGTGATATCTGAGGTAAACAGAAAGAAGAAAAACTAACTTCATTGGTATATCTACGCTTCTTTTCAATAGCTTCTCTTTAAATATAAGGATCGGGGTCGACCCACTCACATATATTTGCATTACAAATATGAGCAAACGTTGTAAATTGCTACTTATTTCAAGATATATGTCACGTTTACATAGTCTCACCCCATCGTTTTATTCTGGGTCGACCCCGATCCATTCATGCATAAACGTGTCTGCTGACAGGAGGAGGGAAAGTGTAGCTACAGCATAAGTAGCAGGGCAGTGAGCAGAGGTCGGACTTATTGATGTCATCGTTTTATCATGACGACCAACACGTCTCATGTTGTTGTTTAAATCAAGTTTTGCACTACAGGTGAGTCAAGAGCAAAAGAAAAAGAAAAATCCAGCTCACCGTCTCAATTCGACTAAATATCCCCAAGAGGTCACTGTGTCGAAAGGCTGAAAAAAAACATCACACACACTCACACACATTATCTTTAGATCCAACCGATACAGGATTTTCTCAGAGTACGTCACTGTTAAACCACAGACAGACGAGGCGCTGGAGGTGTCAGGCACGTTGCAATTTCAAATTCAGTAACTGAAGCCTGGCAATGTGCCCACTGGCAGCCATACTGGAGCTCCACCACTCCTCACAACAATATACGAACTGTCATAATATTACAGAGCAGCTTTGGTTGACATCTGGGCAGTGTTTGGCGGGGAAATGATTTTATGTTTAGACAATGTCGGCTAACTAACAACCAGTGTTGTTAAAGATTGTTTCACCCAAATCGCAAACCCAGTTCTCTCACTTGGATCTGGTGGTATGTAGCCATGCAGATAGGTTTGCTTTTATTTGTCTATGAGATTTCAGTTTTCATCTGGACCACTTCTTCACTAGAAATTAAACCCTATGAAAACTGTTGCCAGCCTGTCCTGTGGATGATGCTGATTGATTTCCATTTACCTTTTTTGTACAAGGGTGGAAGTAGAAATATTAGAGGGAGGGAGGGAGAGGGAGGGAGAGGGGGAGAGAGAGAGAGAGATCTCTAAAACCTGAACAAATTGTGTGGCTAGATACCACTATAGGTAATTGAGATTTTCTTACTGATTTGAGTGAATCAACACCATCCAACCCATATCTGGGCTCTTCAGTGATTTAGTATTTACTTTTCCCACTCATATCTGCCTGTGATGAGTGGTCATGAGTAGTGGTTGAGTTGGGAACCACTGAACTAAGAGATCCAGCTGAGGCTGTTGGCTCGTTAACAATTAACCGACACTTATTAGACCCAAAGACTGAACTTGGGATCCTTCCATTACAAGATATCTTTCAAATGGCAAACTCCCACTGCTGTAACATGTCCTTGTTTTGTAATTTGACAGTGACATTTTAATGAGAAAGTCCTACACTTTTATAACTAATCTTTTCTGTTGCTGCAGTGGAGATTTAGCAGAGATGGTACGGACGAAGAGTTGTCTTCACCATCTTAGAAGAGCAGAGATTTGACAATGCAGGAGGAAGAAAAATGGCTGAGTCATGTTGTGTTTCTGTTTTTGCTTTTCTTTCCCACACATCTGTTGATTCTTCACATTCCTCCCAGAAACAAGCCTCGTCCTGTTCTTCCACACACCCTTCCCCAGAAGTATGCACTTGCATGCTCCTGCCCTAAGTGCTCATTGATGCACTCTTTTTCTTAAAAAGAGCTCTTCGATATACATAACCACAGGCTGTTAGGGCATGACATTTGCTTTCCATACTCCATGCCTTTTAGAAACAGAGGAGTGTGCAGCCGGAGCAAAGAGGTTCTTACTGTAACATTAATCAGAAGAGAAAAGCCTGGGTTCACTTCATTTTGAGTCAGCAAATATGTGCACAAGTGCATACTTTGGGGTTGGGGTATGGTTAGATATTGGGATGTCGACTTTAAGACAGAGCAGCACGCCAGCAGCCAGCTCAGTAGCCCAGAGTCTCTGTCTCTCCTCCAGATGCCTGGGACCAGTCTGGTAGCAGAGAGACAGACAGGAGAGGGGCGCTAGCGAGCTAACAGGGCGAGCTATCTTAGTTAGCTGCCCAGGCCTCAAGGTCCGCCATGTCTTCTTCGTCCTCTTCCTCCTTCTTCTTGGCTAAAAGAAACAAACAAACGGAGATAAATCGTAAAATTTCGATGCAGGTTTTTGTGACGTGGATGGAATGATGCTAATGTCATGGTCATGTAATACCTGGTCTAGATGGTAGTGATGTAGATGGTACGCTGGGCAGAGGGACGTCTTCTGTTCCTTCGATTTCCAGAAGATTTTTGTCCAGCTCTTCCTGTTCCAGCTCCTCAAGTTCAGCCATAAGCTCATCCTGAACACACACAGAGGCACCAGTAAACAATCAAGAGATCTGGTCTGCATAGACACATCACAAACTACTAACTGTTAAAATATGCTTGAACAACAGGTTATTTAGCCATCATATGCTGTGGCTGTGGCTGCACCCCACTGCATTTTCTGGCTCAGAAAAACAGACAAGATGCCTTAGAGTGATCCAGGCTTTTTGAGTATGTTTTTCAACATTTTGCTCTATTCTCACCTCGTCATAATCTTCTCCAAAGCCAACTGGTCTGGAAATGACATCTGAGATTTCCTGAGCCACTTCCTGCTGTTCTGTGATTTCGGCCATCAAATCGTCCACTTTGTCGATGTCCCTGTGAAACGGGGGGGCGCAGAGAATGAGAGGCAACATGTGAATGTAGGGATAAAGACAAACATGTCTCAGTGTAAACCAGAGATGCACAACACGCCATTTAGATTCTTTAGCTTCCTGCCAAAGGAAAGGAAGAAATGACAAAAACAGCTAAAATGATAATTAAAGGGATGAGAAATGAAGAGAGCATGACTCTTCAGACCTGGAGATTATAACCAAGTAGATAAAGGACAGCTTCTTCATCTTCTTATACTGCACACATCAACTCATAATACTTATAATAAATACCTACAATAACCTCAGCACAGACAAAAAAAGAAATCTAATCAACAACTTGTTTCTAAATGTCTCTCTTACATGTTTTCGTGTGCGGCCTTCATTGCCTTGGCGGCATAACCCATGTTCTTGAGCACTTCTGTGTTGGTGTTAGCGTTCTCTAGCGCCTCTCTCTGGAACTCGATGGTAGACAACGTCCCGTCAATCTGGGCCAGCTGCTTCTCATAACGCTTTTTTCTCTTCAAGGCTTGTAGAGCCGCTGGACAGAAAGGGTGAGACAAAGTTAGTTAAGGAGACAGCTGCTGCTTCTAATCAATAGATAGGGAAGTTAGAGGTATGTGCCTGTCTAGAACTGAGACTCCGAACTGGTTCATCCTCAACCATCGACATATATAAGGTAGATGTTCATATTCTTGTATATGTGTATATATATTTCAAACTTTCTGCTAATTTTCTCATTATAAAAACAAACCAGCTGGAGTTTATATGGTATATTAGGACATTTATATAATGTAAGGGGAAATTAGTGTTTAAATGTCTTCAGTTAAAGCATAAGAGAGAGACAAATTATGCATAACTGATGCACAGTAACAAGGACAAATGCTTCTGAAACATTACTAGTGGATATTGAAGGGATACAAAGACAGATACTGAATAGATAATGAACCTCTAAAACCAGAAAATGAAGCCATCTCTAGCTGTCTTTGGCATTAAGCGACAATGAAGCAGCAACTTGCTTTATGATAAGCTGCAGTGAACTGTATGAACACTGAATTACAGTGTTTGTCCTAATGAAGCAGGACTCCCTTAATCTGATAAGACCCTGTCTGAGCTGAATCTCTGCCCGTATAAGCAATATGCTTCAGTCAGGCAGTTTTAGACTTGAGAAGCTCACACGTGTATCTAGCCTCATCCAAACTAACTGGGATAATGAGATATTTGGAAATCCGGAGGTAGCTGTTAAGATTGGCTGAGAGGTTGAATGTTGCTGTTCACCACAAGGTTGGTTTACTATGTCCCTGTGCTCTATGCCACGGTGCGTTTTGGCACTTGCCTTCCACCATGTGGGTTTAAATACACAGAAACAGTAGTTACTAAACCAGGACACGGGGAATTCCCCTTTAGTGCTGGCACATGGGGAATCACCTCTTCAAGGGAGCCAAACCTGCTGAGTCATTTGTGGAGGGGGGGAGTAATGAGGTAATAAGTGATAAGTGTGTACAGTACATGTGTCTGGATTACAGTGTAATTTTAAAACATGATTAGAAGATGGGGTTTAGCCTTTTAAAGATCAACATTAAGGGAAGCCAAAATTAGGATTTGTTTTTAGCATTAAGATATTTTCTATTTGCTGTCGCCCTCTCGAGCAACAACAGGTAACTGCTATGATTTCTCTACCACAGTAAAGATGATGTGGCTGGGGAAAACAATTGCCTTTACTGCCACAATAACACTTTCCCTGCCAAAAGTCTGTGTCACATAAATGTACACAATTAAGAGACAGCTTGGAGTATACAGATTCAATTCAAGTATGTTTTTCACAAAAGTCTTCTTGTATTAACCTGCTTATTCTTAATCCCTACAGTGACAAAGTAAAAGATCATTTTATGAGAACTTTTTTAGCCATGCCAGCTGTGTGGCTCTGGCGCTGGATGGCAGTGTTGGTCAGTCAACAAGAAACAGATGGATTGCCATAAAATGCACAAATACGCACAATGAACTGTAACCTCTATGACAATCCCTTACCATTTTTTCTAGTGCCATCATCAGGTCAAAATGTAATTTCATTCAATACTTAATGATAAGATTAATGGCTGAATATCTGCAGAGGTAATGACATTTGCACCAGCTTCAGCTGTACTTTGGTTTAGGGCTGATTAGCAAATATCAGCATGCTAACTCACTGATGCTAACTCATTGACATAATGCATTCTCTAGCCTAACCTAACCCTAATTGCAACATAAACTCAAACAGCCACTTAAAGTTGTGAGAAGTGGCCAAAATGTCCTCACTTTCCCAAAATGTCCCAAAGACAGAAGTACAAACACACACCTTTATCAATCTGCTGTATGTGGTTGGTCTGGTCCACCAGGAGCCAGACAGCTGCTGACAGTTCCAGTTTCATCAGATTATATCATCACATGGCTCTATTCCTGGACTGATAACATCGTTACCCAACATCACAGAAAATGATTATCAGATTATTTGGATTGCAGAGCGCCCCCCCCTCCCCTTGAATTTCACAAGATCAATTTGACTCTGTGACCCCTTTGTTTTTCCTGTTGTCCTGCTCTTTTCTTGACAACATCAGAGGCATTACACAACAGTTACTGTCTCTATGTTTAGAGCAGAAAATTTGTATGTACAATATGTTTTGTTTGTTGCCGCTTCCACAAAAAGTAAGATGCACGAGTCAGCGTCAGAGCTGGAGTAGGAGGCATTCATTTCATTGTAATTTTAACATGAGAAACTGGATGTGTTGGTGTAGAAATATGCTTCTGTCAAACAATATGAGCTGCTGTCACATTTCTATGTCTTCACCATTATGTCATTCCTCTGTTCTGTACCCATTGCTTCAGCTCCCTATAGTTTGGAGGAGTGGAAAATGCTAGACAAAGCCAGGGGGCCTGGCGTAAAACAGCGTGAAGGAAGTGAAGTACAGCAGAGAGTCGACGCTGTTCATGGTAGGTTTGCTATGTTTGCTACAAGGTATTTATGGATTGTGTTATCATCCACCCCCTGGCTAGAGGGAGGCTAAATGACAGGATGAACTATGTTGAAAATCAGGTTTGAGGCTTGGCAAACTAGTTAACCATGTAATCTAAATGAATGTTAGTGCTGTGCTGTTTTTTCCTCGAGAGGATTTGTGGTTGCATCACAGATCACTTAGCGACCACAGTTGGAAAACTGGCTGTGTGTTAATGAGGGACAGTATCATATTTCTGTGCTACAATTATTGCGGCCAAAACATCACGGTTAATGGTAACATCACAATATTTTTCAAACTCTCCTGAACTACAACCATCAGAGCTGAATAATGGTTAAATTACTTCAGACCTTGTTTGCCTTGGATTTTATCCAACACAGCAAATAGTGAACTGCATTAACTGGTGGAGCTGGTTGGTTGTTAAAAGTTTAGGACATCTGTCTGTGTTTTCACATATTTTCTGTTGTCTTGTGGCAGTTAATGGTTAAAATGATTTTTCACGTACTTAAATGCACACAGAACATAACAGTGATGGTACAGTCATACTGGACCATTACAAATCACTAATATCTCCCATCCCTCTGCACAAGGCAAATACACTAAATGAGCTATTGGTCTCACTCTTCTCTGCCGGCTGGGTGATGTGTTGTTGATAAAATGTATTTTGAATGGGCTGATAAATTCCTGACAGTAAACTCTGGAGCTACAGCACCTCTGTCTGCATTGTTGGTTATACATGCTTAACCCTAAAGTAAAGGGTTTCCAATATGGTTGCCTGGAGCTATGTGTAACAAACAGCAGTAGTGACACAGGGAAATGTAAATGTAGGGAGAAAGCCTAACAGGACAAAGCATTTCCTGCAGCATTTAAATGTCTCTCACGACAGTCCCATACAACTGGATAACATCAGATCACAGGTTTTTGCATTCATACCTGGCATTAGAAAATCTTTCTCATCATCACAATCCTGCTGGCACTGGCATCTGATCTTAATATGCAAATGTAGTAGGCAGAGCCAATATGGCACATCTCAGTTCAAGGGAAAAAATGCTGCTGAATTGGCTCCAGATGTATCTGGCTAGTCCAACAGCACAGCAAAGACTGCAATGCTTTCAGCTTGCAACTGCATTAACAATCAGTTCTTCCATTAGCAACTGTATATGGGATCATGATGCCAGAGAATCAACTATAGTTAGGAAAGGTTTTGCAAGAGATAACTGTGCAAACCATGCACTAACACCATGTGCATGTACAGGATAGAGACAATTTTTTACCCAAATTGAGTCACGTACTATCAGCAGTTTATGGCTGTCTGCTAAAAATCAAGGTGGTTTTTGCTTTCAATATGTCTCTGTTTCTTTATTAGCAAGACTTGGCCACAGCGTCGCTCAATCTAATTCACACACACATTCCAGGTAGAATACCTAATGACATGTACCGTGATAAATCTATTGTTTTTCTCTCAAGCACAGAGAGAGGAGCAAGTTACTGCTGCTGGTCACTTTCCTGAGTTTTACCTTCTGTCTCAGAGGTGTTTAAATTGTTGTGTGGTGTCAGATGCCTGAGAGACTTGCTGCTTCATATCAAATCATCTAATGATGCTGTGAATGAGGACATCAGCTGCATGCTAAAACAGTATCATGACAGTGTCACAGCCCTCAAAGAAAACATCAAAACGATTAGGCATGAACCTGATGATAATCTGCTGATTATGATCGAACTTGTAGCTGGTCCTGGCCTCTCCCTGTAACAGGTATTTGCTAGATAGAAGATAAGCTGACCTGACACTACTTTGACATTTCACAAAGTAATTAATTCATTTTTAACAATGTAATCAATTGTAGGCCCAGTCCATACTGCTGTCAGTGTATCTAGAGTTGACAACATGCTTCATATGAAGTACGACATGCACAGGAGTCCAAGAGCTACAAATATTAAATGTGAGATCTTGGAGGACAAACCTTAGATCTAAAACCCACAAAAGTCATTTGCAGGTCCTCGGAAAGACTCAAAACTCTGAATCAAAAATGTTTCCATCTGCTGCATGAAAAAGTTCCGTTTCCATCAAGCTGTGACTTTCATATGACAGCAGTCAGAAATGACATATCACCTCGCTCTTTTTGTACAAGAAAAACAAATGCATGTCTTAAAGCAACATTAAAATAAAAAAATATAACTTACAGTAAAATTTTAGTTCTCATCATAACATCAGGGAAGGAAACAGCAAGGAGATATGCAATTCCCTGCAACCATCTTTGTTTGAACTAGAAAACAGAGTGACAGCTTGGGCAACAAATTAAAAAGTTTTTTTTGTTGTTGTTGTTGTGTGGAGGACACAATATGTTTTATCCAGATGTTTGGCAGAGAGTTTTTGCAAATACCTCCAACACAGCTGCAGCTGTTGTTTAACAAGCTTCTGGGTTTCAAAGGTCAACAGGGATTTATCTGTCAGAAAAACTGATTCTTAACACAGTTACTTGAATATAAATACATGCGAGGCACAACCTGGGGCTAGTGTTGTACATACAGAGTAGACAGAAGTAGCAGTAGTATAAATATAATATGTAGAAACAGAATGACAGCGTCAAGTAGACAGAGTACAAACCGCTGAGTAAATATTAAGTGTAATACTGTAATGTTGTTTACATCATTTTCATCATTGATGTGTCAAGGAAGTGAATTCCTTTCATTCATTGTTCGATTTAATACGGTATGTTGGAGCAAACTTACCCTGGGGCTTGGGGCAATATTATGTGTGCTGTCTATCACTATTAGAGCTGCAGTAATGATTAGCCGATTAATTGCTTAGTTGATCAATAGAAAATGAATTAGCAATTATTCTGATCAGTCATTTAAGTTATTTGACAAGCAAAAATATCCCACATTTACTGGTTCCAGCTTCTCAAATTAAATGCTGCCTTTTCATTGTAATCCAAACTCATTGTCATTGGTTGCAGCCCTAAATGTATAATACATTCTAACATATAATGTAATTTTCTTTGTCACACATGAGAGTAAAATGAATGTCTTTGGGTTTTGGACTATAGGCCCAACAAAACATCTGAAGATGTCACTTTGATCTGTGATATTAACTGAAAATGAAAATAATCATTCATATCCATATAAGTCACAGGGGCACTCAGCCACATTGCTGGACACTCAACAGTAACCATATTTGGATATTTGGACTGTGTCATTAGTTTCACTCTATTTTGAACATCGCTTTATTACAGAAAGACTAACTTATCATCATCTGATTTATAACCTGTGTTTCTGCAATGTTCTCTTTGGGTTTTGGAAACTGTGATGGGTATCTTTCAAATGTTGTACACACCAAACCATGCAAATATTTGTTAGTAGCAGCCCTAATAATAATAATGATAATAACTCATTGATCACTACCTTGTTAAGCAGTACAAAATGGACGAATATAGATGAGTGAATGGAAGGATGACACCATTCAAAAGTAACTAATTAACTTCTGGTCCAAATATGATTTTTACATGACGTCAGGTATCTAGAACAATACCACTAGAGGTTTTCCAAACAGCTCTTTCTAAAATCAGTCACAGAAATCATTTATAACTAATATAAACTGCATATAGCTAGCAAGAAACAACATTTACAACGGCTGTGGATGGAATTTAATACTTTTTAATTACTTCTAAGGCATTTTTTGGAGAAAACTGAATTCAATGCTACTTTTCAAGATCCGCAGACACTGTGTAATTACTCGTTTTTTACTTCTTCGTTGTTGAATATATTTAAAGTACTAATACTGCTGCCCCTGGGAGAGACGTTTAAAAATGGAGTCAGTCTTGAGTTCAGGTAAGCAGCCTGGCAACTGCCAACTTCCCTGTTCCGTCTGTGCTGATAGCCTGCGGGCTAACCCACAAACTAACTTCACTTTGACGGTTTCGTTGAACTGCTCGGTTTGGGAGCGTTTCCTCACCTCGTTTGTTTTTCGTGCCGTTCTTCTTCGCCGTTATGAGCTCCTGGTCGATTTTCTTCTCTAGAAATTCCTGTTTTTTGGCCAACATCTCCTCGGTCTCTCTGAGTCGCTGGATAGCCTCCTGGGGTGTCGGCGCTTTCCCACCCTTACCACCGCTGCCGAATAACTTACCAAATAGCGACATTTTGGTATTAAATGTAAACAATAGCGGTCGTATTAACCGTACAGTAACCGTCGACACCGAACAGATAATCGCTAAATTGCTCTGTTGTCCTTTTGCTCAACTATCGTCGCCGAGCCGGAGATCCTCCGCGGCTACTGCTGCTGTTGTTGTTTTTGTCTCTTCTTCCGCTTTTCCAGACAGGCCTCGTGATGTCATTACGTCAGCGCCAGTAACGTGAGTCATGCGTGAGTCGTCAAGGGGATTTCACAAATGACCAAACGGCTTTTATCTTGTTAAATTATGGTTATTATTAGCAATCGTCTACGTACATGACTGAAATATATTCTTTAAAAACATTATACTGCAACCAATGATTATTAGTCTTTTTGTCTGTAAAATTTGTGTTTTAATTTCCCATCACCCAAACAAACAGTCCAAAACCCAAAGGTATTCGGTCTCCTAACAGATATGAAAGAGAAAAGCTAAATCCTTAAATTTTTTAAACCAGAAATAACATTTATATATATATATATATAAAGGAGCTATATGTAAGTTTTAGCTATTGCTACCTAGCCAATGTTAGCATTAACAGCCATTAACAGCGACTACAGTCTAAAAGAAATGTTGCAAGTTCAATATCAAACATGTCTTTTCCTCTACTGAAGTCAGCATGCTAACCAGCTAGCCCTAGCCCGTCTCATCACTTCCCGTTAGGGACTCACAGTAGCATCCAGACTGCCCTGGAGATGTAGCACTGCTCAGTGGGCTCTGCCAAGGAATTTGGTTTCTTCTTCCAGTTTTGGAGAAAACTTTCAAATAGCCTCTTTAAAAACGACTGATGTGAATGTGAAGCTGAGCAATGAAAGCTAGGGGCACGAATTCCACTAACCGGCACATTTTACTTTTCAGTAACCTACATCACAACATGGTTTTGTATGCATAAACAAGAGGGGATCATGTCCAAATACCAGGCCTACAAGTCTATTATTAATATAATACACAAGGTCAAGCCTCCAGTAAAACTACCAGTGCATAATTTATGTCTGTTAACAAATGCTGGCACACAAGTCGTCTTCATGATTGTAAACTGACACTTATAATAGAAAAGGCTGTCGACCCCAGATCTAAACAATCCGACAATGAGTTTTTTTTTTTTTTTGCATGTTACTTTGTTGATTAGGTGTACTAGCATGGGAGAGATCTTAAGGTGTTTGTTCCAGCAGCGTATTTTAATCCACCTTCAACACTAAGTCAGTCAAGACGACAGGGGATGGCAGCTTCCACTCAGCTACAAGCCCTCAAAAGGCCAGCCCAGCTCCTTCAGGAAACTACGCCTCCCATGACGAACCATGCCGTACTTTTCCAGCTGAAGATGTGAGTGACCTGAACGCCAACCAATCAGGCCCTGGGTTGTCTGAGGAAGAGGAGGACAGGGGCCAACCTGGAGGGATGCAACAAGGCCTTTGTGAAAGTTTATGAGATAGTATAGATAGATAAATAGACCAATCGAACGATGGATAGATAGATATCATACATGGATGCATTTTTCTGTAGGGGTTGCAGGCTGTGGGTCCAGGTGATGGGGAGGCTCCACACTGACCGCTCCATTCAGCTTCACACTCTCCCTCCTGAACTGAAATACAAACAACAGAGGAGGTTTGCTTGTATGATGCCTACAGATGTGCGGTAATCTTATAAGAAGATAACAACTTCTCTGTTGTTTCTAATAATCTAGTGTCTTTCCCATCATGCCTTTCTGTCATGCACTTGCTGTGGTACTTTTTCAACAGCAGAGGTCAGTGTGTGACTGTGATTTAACGGTTTTTCTCTTAGGTAACTCAGCAAAGACCAGCGGTAGAGAGTAACTAAGTACATTTATACAAGTACTATGCTTAAATACAATTCTGGCCTAATTTGTACTTTACTTGAATGTTTTCACTTTATGCCTCTATTCCACTACAAATCAGATGGAAATATTTTACTTTTTACTCAACTACATTTATTTGTCAGCTAAAGTTACTTTGTGTATGAAGACGTTTATGAGTATGATGCATACTCAAACACATCACTCAACTGTTATTAAATGAGTAAATTGGATTAATTAGATTACAACATTAAAGTGTAGCTCACATATTATGGCATCAATAATAATAATAATCCAGTAGTATAATACAAACTGTAACACGAACAGAGCCCATTTTGGCTACATAGTGAGTTCTTTTATACTTTCAGAACATTTTTCTGATAATATTTATGTACTTTTTCTTTTGAATGCATAACTTTTACTTTAAAGTATTTTTAGAGTATTTTTAAATTGTTGCTACTTACTTCTAAGTAAAATATCCTAATACTTCTTTCACTGCTGGCAAAGGAAAGCTGTGTTTCCCTTTCTCACCATTTTCTTACTGTATTTCAGGACCTTATAATGTCATATGGGTATAGTTGTGTGTGTGTGTGTGTGTGTGCATATACCTCCTTGTAGACCTCAGTGAGGAAGCCCCACTTGTTGGGCCAGACTTCAGCCGAATCCTTCTCAACTTTTACATGTGCTTTCCTACACACACACACACACACACACACACACACACACACACACACACACACACACACACACACGTTTCAGTGTTTTATCATAGGTCTTGGCTTCATAGAGCACTGAAAGAGAAATGAAGCAGGTGATGCTATCACTTGCAGCACTGTTTGTTTTTCTAGACTGATTCCACACAGACTCTAAACCTCATCTAAAGCCACAGACAGCTGATGGGATCTACAGTTGTTGGATGCTCACAGAATAATAAATGGTTTATCTTTGCTAAAACATAGCGGTCTTCAAATTTCTGGAGGATAAGGACAGAAAAACCACAGTATCAACAACTGAAAAGCTGAAAAACATGTATGAACCAGGCTGCTACACCTGTGGCTGCACAGTGCTGTAACCATGACAACAAACATTTGTAGTTTGTCATTAGAGTGAGAACATTTCCTCAAATGAAACAGATCATTTTCATATTATAACACAGCATTTTTTGTCTTGTAAAGACATTATTCAGTTTTTACAAGTACTTTTCTTGTAGAATTTTAATCTCATTAAAGTGAATGTATCTCATTAAAACAATGGACATAACAAATCCCATTAAAACAAGAAACTTTTCTTGTTATAACATGATATGTTAGGATGCAACATTTTATTTATTATATAACACATTGCATATCTAAGGGAAAATACAATGTGTTTTACATGAAGATTAAAACGAAAAGATAAGGAACAAGAGAGGAGGAAGAAAAAAAACTAAGAATAATGGCAATGGTGATAACATCACCAACAGTATCAACATTAACAGTCATCCACAACAAGCACACAGAAAAACTCGTGTATTATTCAGTCACAAAGGATGTACTGCTCATCTTATGTTTTAAAACAAAAAAGATCTGAACTTATTCTGAATTTTGTCAAGTAATTTTAACATCTAGTCAACATGATAATAATCAATACTTTATTATTGTCAAGAAACTAAGATGTAAAAACATCTTAATGTTCAGCACTGTTCATACAGACTGGCAGAAATAAACTCAAACACATCACTCTAAAAAGAAAGTTAGAAAGTTTACCAGATTTCATCCTGATGCACAAAGTTGATGGGTTCAGATGTTCGCTTTGAATCCGCCATCTGTCCTGACCGCTGTGTGTGTGTTTGTGTGTGTGTATTGTGTGAATGTGTGTGTCAGTGTGTGTGGCTCCTCTCTCCCTGCCCGGCTAATGTTTCACCTGTGTGTAAGTCACACTGACAGACCTGTTTACTGTCGTCATGGGGACGGGGTTCCCTGACACACGCATATGTCTTCTCTGTCTGTCCCAAGTGTAACCATGGTGACGGGGGGATGGAACCACTGGAGGGTCGCTGGGAGCTCAGACAAACTTTGTGTTTTTTTCAGTCATGCTAGTGGCAGAGCTCTAATTAGGGTGCTAATTAACAAATGTTAGCATGCTTACATGACCATGGTACACATTATAGAGAGGTCAACTGACACCAGAAAACCCAAAGCCATTATAATGTCTCTGGAAAACCTCATCCACATGAGCTACGACCAAAGTAGCAACTACTCTTCCTAGCCAGCTAAAAAGCTGAAAAAATGACATCTGAATTAGCTCACTTAGCTCAAGCACTGCTGTGGCTAAGAACAGTCTCACAGTTGCTAACATGACTGTAGACTTTGAGTTTCATTTTTGTGTGAAATGTGCTGCCTAAATAAGGTTTAAAATGACGTTTGAAAATATCCAAATAATTCAGTGATTTAAGAGGGTCACTGGTCTTCCTCCTGTACTGCATCAGTCCTAAAGACAGAAATACTGCTCCAAATGCCAGAGCACAAACTCCACTGGATTGCATCACATTACAGAGACACAAGGTGGTGCTCTAGTCAAAGGCATCTTGTTAATAAGCTCATTTCCACTAGCTGTCTTTACTACTGCTCTGATCTGTCTCCTAAACCTGTTTCCATGTCTTCCTGAATAAATTTCATGGCTTCATTGCAGATTGCAGGAAAAAGAAATAAAATCCTTGTCTGTTTGTACTGTGGAAAAGGTGACACAACAGACTAAACTGAAGTGTTAACATCTCCCTTTAAAGTCATTAAAATTGCAGTATTTTACGTAATATTCTATGTATTTTAATATGTTCTTCGGTAATTTATGTGGCTTTATCAGTGCGAGTCAGCACATTGCTGAAATTAACCCCACATTTTAACATATATATAGATTTTGTTTATACCAGAAATGCAGAGATAATGTAAAGTATTCTTAAACATGTCCATGCCTGGAAGATGACTATCTAGATTTCATAACTTTCCAGGTTTTCCTGACCTATCTACATTTCCAAATTGTCGCAAATGACCACAAATTGCAGCCTGTATGACGTTGTTACTCCTTTGATGAGGAACCCCCTCCCCACAGATGTTATCAGGTATGTGGCTTTACATCAGTGCACTTGGTACTTTAACCTCATCTATTGCAGCTGCTGTTTGTTATAGGGTTTGAATCATGCGTCACACAGATCAGATCAAGGCTGATTGACACACTTTTGCTAAAAGCTGAGATACAGCAAAGGCTCTGTTACACAAATGCAACTCTACTGGATTTCTTAGAATTATTTTGTGATAACAAAATGAAGACCTTTAAGTTTGGACAAAAACAAGCAATCTGAAGAGGTCACCTGGCTCAGGGAATGAATCAAGTAATCAAGTAAATAATCAGCAGATTAATTTGTAATTAAAACAATTGTTAGTTGGGTTAGACATAGACCCACTGGTCAGATGTTGATAGTATTAAAACTTCATTTTCTACTGCAGTTCATATACTCAGCATTCAGTACTGGTGTGTTTCACTACTTCAAGGGATTTTATGAACTTACAGCCGCTGGTGTTTTCAGTTAACTGCCTGTCTGTACTTCATATACCGATCCTGTATTATCTAGGAATTCTCCTTTTACAGATACAACTGTTGAAACTCTTTCTTCCTCCAACCATAAACCTGTGATATAAGATTATCTTTAGATACGGCATAGATTAGGTTCTGTATATACTCAGTTTATGAGTTAAAGTACCTGAGTGAAAGGAATTCTTTCAACTCTGTCCCGTAGAAATGACATTCATATACAACTGAACTGTTTAATCAATTATATTGTGGTGGCAATTAACTCACTGCCTGGATCATGTTCATTCAAGGGTAATGTATGTTTGGAGGTGGGCAGGGAGAATGGCAGACATAAAAAGTGCATCCAGAGTCCCTTCTATGATAGAGTCAGATAAAAGTGCTTTGGTCATCTATAGTTTGATATTTTGTTGGAAAACAAATATGTTGTCTGTGAACATACTGATACGGATCAGTGCATTTGCAACTTGCCAAATACATAAATTAGCAACATTTCCTCATGACATTATAGAAGACGTAATATGGGCGCAATTATGTTTACTTCTATGGGGGGACTATGGGGGATATGAATGTCTGTACCAAATTCAGTGGCAATCGTTCTAGTAGTTGTTGAGATAATTGAGTCTGGACTAAAAGTGGTGGACCAACCAGTTGAGCAGGAGACACTGCCATACAACCATACTGCTAATGTGGCTAAAATACCCATTAGTGACTTTTTGACAGGAGCACAGTAGTTGATTTATATGACTAGCATACTTGCTTATGAGTATATGTTGTAACTGAAGTTATCATGACAATTGGTTGCACTTCCTTGTTTTTAAATAAGCAAGCTAGTTAGTTAGTTAGCTAACTTGGGCAGAAAATATATTGAGAGGAAAGAGATGACACAATATGTACGGAGCACAGTTTGAGAAATCTATCTGCCTGTATACTGTACACCTCACATTAGCCCATACAAAACATGCAGTCAAAACAAAAGCAGTGTCCTGATAGCTGTCATCTCTGACTTAAAAGTTACTGCTGCTAAACAAGCTCAGGTTTTCTCAGAGAAAGACTAAAATATATTGGCTTTGCTCATAGAAAAATGCATTCAATTCACTGGCATTTTCTCCAGGCTCAGTCCCGTATTGTGGCTGAATATGTAGCATCGATTTTAATTATCAGCAGTTTTTGTAAAATACATGAGAAGTGGAGTTAATGAATGTCTAAATATGTTCATGTGTCAAATTACTTCACCAGAGCCACAACAGGAAAGACTAGAGATATCATATCTCTTTGTGCCAGTTTAACACAAAACCCTGGCTTATGTTTGACACTGTAATGCACTGGAAGCTTCCAATATATAAGCTCATGTTGAACATGTACAGTGCAGACATAAGCAATATCACAGGGTGTCATAATCACTTTGAGACATTTTGTTCTGCGACGTCTGCTCTCACAATAAGGTCACGCTGCTGGTGACATTCATTTGTTTTTCACAACGGGAAGAGAAATTGTAATTTACCACAACTCTTCACAAATTTTAAACAACAATTTTCTCATCATCATTTTCAGAAATATGGGAGCTAATGATTTTGAATTGGAAAGACTGTCACAGAATACAGAATATGAAATGTGAAGCTGTAACTTCACAGTGTTGATTGGGGAAAATCAGGTGGAAAATCAAGTGGAAAATTACATGCCACCACTTTATTTAAAGCATTCTTGCTGAACTGGTCAGATGCTAACACATGCACACACAAACACACATACACATACACAAATACATGGTTCACAAAATAATATTATCAGTTGCTGCTGAGCAAGTTGTATTGATGAAAGTTATCAGTGTTTTTGTCCCAGAAAGTCCATAAAAACAAGTTAGTGTTTCCTCGTAACATACATGCAAAACGGCTTTTGTAATTTTCTTTTAAAAATTGTCAAGGGGGAACTTGCAGCTATATTGTTTCTAACATTTAACTATCTTGCTTTGACAAATATTCTGAAAATAATAATTTAGTGTTTTACAAGAGTCACCAAAAGGCACAACTATTTGGAAATTTAATAACTACATATAATGTACATAGTGTATATTAGTGGCTATTAGCAGTAGTAGGCTAATATTGCTGTGGCTACCTTCATACTAATATTTTTTATGGTTGCAAAAATCTTCCAACATTTTTAAAAACTTTGTCACAACTTCATGTTTCAGTAAAACCTCTGCCACTCACAGTTCTTACCCCATAACCCTCCACTTCTATCTCTGTGGAGGAGAGGCACACCGCAGCAGGATTAGATTTGATGTTCCAGGTATCAGAAAGGGGCTGGATTTGAACCAGACACTGCACAACTGGACACACAACCAGAGCCCATGCAGGCATGAGGCCTGCACAGGCTCTGCACAGTGTGAACACACCACCTCTGGCTATGCTGTAAATGATGCGTGTCCAATGACCTCTTCACAAGGAAAGCATCCTGCAGGTTTGTCAATGGAAAGCTTTCAACTGAGGCAGCAACAGCATAAAAGATTCTGTTTGCATTAGCAGTAACTTAACACAACTCTTACACAGCTGAGCGTGACTAGGAAACAACAAAGTGAGGCTCATATCTCAGAGGTAGAAATAAGAACAAAGGCTGCAAAAGTAAGAGAGCTAAATACAAGCAAAGTGATCTTATGGTTCAAGAAGATCATCCTAAAATGAAAAATGGCCTTTAAACATCAAATCAAAGGGAGAAATATCCCTCTTTAAATGTATGCCAGTGAAAGGAGTCTCTCATAATGATGAACCAACAGACAATATAACCTGAATCTGCAGCTCCTCCCTGAGCTTCATAATGACTTTCAGCTCATTGTTTCTTTGTCCGGCCTACAACTTCACTGTTCAGGTGCTCTCTCACTGCTCTCACAGCATTGTTGTTAGTCACAGCTGTTAGCTGTTTTTACCGAAAAATCTCTGAAAAACAAAACGTGCACCACCTGCTCAGCACCAAACACAGTTAGTGACAAGCTGCTGAACAAATTGTAGCACAGGATGTAGCCACTAAAGAGCCAGATATTTAACACCAACACAGAGAGTGAAAAGAGAGTGAATACTGGACTTTTATTCACCAGGTCACCAGAAACACAACTTCAAATTAATTGCAAAGTTGATGATATGTTGGTGTGTGTTCCTCCCCAAGTGGCCAAAAGATCAGTTACTGCAGGTACAAACTTTTTATGTAATGTGTTATGTTAAAACAGCATTCACTGAGTTTTCTTTGCCTCTTTGGGTCTGCAAACAAACTGCAAACACACCACTGACATATCATCACCTTATAAAGTTAGTGAGGTAAATGTGGTAGCAAACGGTGGCTTATTCACACATCCACAGACATCTGGTACCATTAAGCACTACTGTTATTGGACAAATGCTGCCATCTTTAATGTCACTATAGCTACAACAGCTAGTCCCTCCACTAGATCAATTGCTGCTTTCACCAGTCATTACTATTACCACTGTTGCTGTTACCACTTCATCCAAAAACCTGGTCCGTCTTCAACACTTCAGCAAGTTTTTAATTCCGTGTGTCATTAAAGTTTTTGGCGACCAGGTTAAAGATCCATCGTCTGTGTTTATGGCGGCTGACAGGGTATTGCACAATTGAGAATATTGTTCATAAAGCACCTTAAGAGAGGTTGTTATGTAACGTAAAGTCCCATGAAGTTATGACTGGCTGCTGCATTAATGCTGAGGACGAGTCCAGACCAAGCACATTCACACTCTGCCTGCTCAACAGTTCAAACCATGACCAGAGAAAAAAAACATTTCAAGAAAGCTCCCATATTAACACCAATACTGTCTTGAATTAAGTTTTTTTTTGTCATGCAGACAACCATGCTCAGCTAACATGGGCTCACAAAAGACCTCAAATGAAAAGCTAGATTCTTGTCAAAATTATTGAATCACTAATAAAATATGCAAAATATGCATAATTATGATATTAGGTAAATCACAATAAATACTAATTTAGTGATCCACCCTGGCTTCTTTCTCAAGCTTGAGACAATATTAACAAACTTGAACATATGAACATTAAACAGCTGTTCAAACTTGTCATTGTCTGTGCACCAAACTGCTTCTCTTTTTGTGCCATTTCATGGAAATCTACGTTCTGAAATATCATCACAATATGTACAAAACAAAAGAAAACAGGACGCTCTCACCAGTTCTCCCAAATCACACAGCCCACACAATCTGTTCTCTTTCTCAGAATTTTATAATCTGCCAACTTCAACAGACAGAGGCAAAGAAGAGAACTAGATAAGCAAGATTCAACATAATTTATGGCCATAACTTTGTTTCTTAATTTTAGTTGTGAAGAGGTTTTCAAAATTAAATAAAAGCTACTTTTAATGAAGTTTCCATTACAACACAAATAAATAATTTCTGCAGACATCAGCATATTAGTAGAAAGACTGAGTAAAGCACTTGAGCTCACAGAGAATTTGTCATTTAAATCATGTAAATCAACAGTCTGATCATCAAAACTCGTACTACCAAAACTGCAATCATTACTGCTTTGAATAGTGCAACTACTACTGCTACTACAAGTAATCATACTTCTAATTTTACTTCAACTTAAAGTTAATTTCAAGTCAGCACTTCTTCCTTCAAAGGCTAAATGTGTCTGTCTTTGTTCACAGATTCCTTTCAACTGACACACACACACAAACACACACACAGGCATTTCCCCAGTTGACCCTTGACCACACAAGGGCGAGCCTCCATCTCTCAGCCAATAAAAAGGAGGTCAGCCAAGCCACTGCCCACGTCACAGTCCAGCCTGACGATGTCGAACCCTGAACTTACATCACCTAGTAATGTGGGTCAAAGTTCAACAGCAGCTGCTGCAAGAGGAGAGGAGGTTGCCACACCAAGTGGATAGAGAAAGAAAGAATATTGCAGAATTGTCTTTTTAGCATCATTCAGGGCTCTGGTTATCTGAGCTGCAAGACAATTAGCAACTGAGAAAAAACTACTTCAGAAAGTGTGAAGATTCGCAAATGTGCTTTTCATTTAATCCTCAGAACATAAAATCAAAGTTCTGACTTTATCCAGGTTGCATGAAAAGAAAAAAAACAGCAGCAAAAGCAGGATTTTCTAATTGCATCATAAATCATAATGAACTGATTTCAGACTGGTTCAACTGGCAAAACAAATTGTACATGTACGTAGACAGTATCATCCTAGCTTTTGTCTTGTATGATTGAGTGTGTCACAGAGAAATATAGTGACGGTAGAGGTGCGGACAAAGCTGTCTGCCTCTCTTTGGGATCTCAGCCAACTGTCAGCTATCAGTTATCTGCTGGGGGGCAGAGGGAACCAGTTACGTGAAGACAACGTTAAGTCCTGCTGCTGATAAATGATTCACTAGCGGTGTAACACACTGTGTTTTTCAGATCTACAGGGAACAACAGGTTCATGTAAATAACCCAGTGGACGAGCCTCCTCCCACACCTCCTCACACACTCCTCCTCCTTCTCCCCCTCCCCCTCCTCCTCCTCCCCTCCTCCCTCCTCTTGTGGGACATCCCAGGGTATAAAAAGAACAAACCCTCTGCAGCAGATACAAGAGAAACAACTCCTCAACTCCTCTGAAAACAGAGACACCTCGGCTGATGAGGACAAGCTAAAACCTCGTTGCTCCAAACAAACTACTCAAGGTAACGTGATGCTTCTTCTTTTCAGTTGGAATTGTGTGTAATGTGAGGAAGAATATTGGTTTTGTGCGGTAGGAGTCTGCACAGGGATGCTGTTGCATCATCCAGAGTCTGTCTGACCTGGAGGTTGCAACAGTTCCTTCAAATCTGATATCATGTTTTTTATGCTAAATAGTATAAAGATGGGATCTGGCACCTCAAAAAAGATGGAAAATGATGTTGACTAAATGACATATTTAAAATGTATTGTCTTTTTTATCACCCTCTTCCCCCATACCCCTCATCTCCTTTGTTTTCCTTGTCACCCTCTTGCTAACTTTACTCCTCACTTCATTATTCTTTTCTCCTCTCCACTCTCTTCCTTTCTTCTCTCATTTTTATGTCTCCCTCTTTCAACTCCTAGACTTTCTCTCTCCTCTTTTCGTTCTCCATTTATTCTCTCCAGACTCCTCCGCCATGCCTCCTCAGCTCCAGTCCCAGAACCAGAGCGGGCCCAAGATCCTGCAGGGCGACCTCAGTGCCCTCAGCCCGGCCGTCAGGGAGTTTGTGGAGGCCAACGTAACCCTGTGCCTGCCTGACTCCCTACACATCTGCGACGGCTCCGATGAGGAGAACCGCGCCATCCTGACCCAGCTGGAGGAGCAGGGGATGATCAAGAAGCTCAGCAAATATGAAAACTGGTAGGTTGGCTGGGGTTCAGATTCATTTTGTAGGTGGTTAGAACTGTAGTATTTTATCAGGGGACATTTTTTTGGTGGAGGCAAGGACCACAAAGAAAACAGCACGACCTGAGTGACATGAAAAAAATGCTTACCCCTGACAGCCTCTGGTCAGTACCAGGTCTCATATGGATTTTTCACTATCAGCAGTCATAGCTGGGGCTGTTTTTGTAAGCAAGACAGCGGTAGCTCAAAGTAACTGGCAGATTGCACAGTCATGTTTTGGTTAAAGACAATGTGCATCAGTTCGTCAGTCGTCTGTGTGTCAGCTGTTTCAATCAACAACATACCAGGAAAAGGTCTACATTCTCACAAACCAGTAAGTCCAGGTTGTTCTGGAAGACCGCACCTGCTTTCCAGCAGCAATCAGACAAACGTGCTCAAAAAGCATTGCTTCAGGTGTAAAAATAACATATTATGTCATAAACATTATGTATATATCATCTTTTTTGTGGTGTGAAATGACTACTTTGGCATAAACTTGTTGCCATATAACACATTAAACTTCTTTCTCTACTTTGAAAAAAAAAAAGAAGAAATTCTAAAATGTTAAAAAAAAGTCTTCTTGCTCTCT
This sequence comes from Lates japonicus, assembly GCA_033238685.1. Lineage (NCBI taxonomy): Eukaryota > Metazoa > Chordata > Actinopteri > Centropomidae > Lates > Lates japonicus. The sequence continues at coordinate 1,698,419 of BRZM01000032.1, read as the reverse complement.
CCTCTTTCCCCTGTCTACCTTGACCCTTCCATCCTTCTCCTTCCTCCCTCATCTTCCTCTTTCATTCCCTACCTCCATTCCCTCTTTCCTCCTCCTGCAGCTGGTTGGCCAGGACCGACCCAAGAGACGTGGCTCGTGTGGAGAGCAAGACGGTGATCGTGACCAGGGAGCAGAGGGACACGGTGCCCTCGCCGCTGGGAGGCGGAGTCAGCCAGCTGGGCCGCTGGATGTCCCCGGAAGAGTTCGACAAAGCCATGACTCAGCGGTTCCCCGGCTGCATGAAAGGTACCACAGAGAAAGATGTTTGATTCAGTTTAACCTTAAATTCTCATCAGACAGGATGAGCAAACTACTTACTCATACTAATGATTGCCAAAGTAATTTTCCGGCACAAGACCTGTAAGGGTGCCAAAGTAAGTGAAAATTCAGAGGTAAAAAATGAAGCCTGATCACTTACACAACGTATTATAATGTTAAGTAACAAAATCAGACGAATTGGTCATGGGTTCCTCCTAAAACCTAAAACACTAGAAGAACTGGACGGTGGCTTCACATGATGGAAGACCAGCACAGTCAGTCAGAAATGAACAGAACGTGAAAGCAAAGTGCAACATATTCATGGGAACTTCTGCAACAGTGTTGGGGCAAACTCTCTGAGCAACATTTGATTTCCATCCCGGGTGTTTGGCTTCTAGATGAATCAAATAATCAGATTACATTTAGTTCAACAAAAAGATTCAATTGAAAATCTCCAGTTGTTAATTTGTTTTATGCTTTAATTTCAGAAAAACTGAGACACTGAAAACTTTCAACCCGTCGTGTGGCATTAGATTATAATATAAATCTTACTGGGCAGATGTATATGTAATTTAGCACTGTTGCTTTTACTGCTGACGTACTGTATGTGTACAGCATGGATTTCACATCAAAAGAGCACCAGCTATTAGATTACAGCCAGCTAATTCACATTTCAAATTCTGTCGATTTCGCATGGAAAACATAAGTCACAGTTCAATTTGATACATGGAAACCATAGGAATTCAGTGGTAGAAAGAGTAACTTCTTACATAACTGATATTCTACTTATGTAACACAGACGTAAATGTGACAGTATGAAGTTTATCTGAGGTAAAAGCAAAAACCAGACAGCTCCTTTATTATATACTGTACTTTTCTGAGAGAAGTAGTGTCATTTAATATCATTTTTACTACTTAAAAAAGCAAACAGAGCTGAGTCCACAGTTTAAATAACATTTAAACTCAGTGAATATTTTATCGGCTGTTGTTAAGAACACAACTTCGGTGAAATCATACTTAATGTCTCTGACTCTCTGTCCTCAGGTCGTACCATGTATGTGATTCCCTTCAGCATGGGTCCAGTGGGTTCACCCCTGTCTAAGATTGGAGTGGAGCTGACCGACTCTCCCTACGTGGTGGCCAGTATGAGGGTGATGACCCGGATGGGGAAGGCTGTGCTCTCTGCTCTGGGAAACGGCGAGTTTGTCCGCTGTTTGCACTCCGTCGGCTGTCCTCTGCCACTCAAAAGTATGTCTATATTCATTCAGCAGAAGAAAAATACCACTGAAAAGTACTTGTACTACTACTGCTGTTACTGCTGATACCTTGCTTAATCCTTTAGTACTGTTAATGCTACCACTGCTGCCACTACTTTTAGTATTAGATGACTAGTAGTAACTGCTACACATACTACTGCAACTACTAATACTGATTATGTTGCTGTCATTATTACTTCCCCTTGTTTTCAAACACTTTAACTGCTAGTAGTACTGCTAAAATAGTAAAACAGTAATTTTTTTCCTCTGCCCTCCAAATGCAAATGTCCATTACTTCAAATTAAGCATTTCACTGATTCCTCTTTCAGAGCCCCTGGTGAATAACTGGCCCTGTAACCCCGAGCAGACGTTAATTGCCCACATCCCAAACCGCAGGCAGATTGTCTCATTTGGCAGTGGCTACGGAGGAAACTCCCTGCTGGGAAAGAAGTGTTTTGCCCTGCGCATTGCCTCACGAATCGCCAAGGAGGAGGGCTGGCTGGCCGAGCACATGCTGGTAAGGAAAGAGAGAGAAACAACATGTATATAAGTGAAAATGATTTGTGTATGAGCACCTCCCACAACAACCTATCCTGATCTTACCAAACCAAATATTTCTTATATTCAGATCCTGGGCATCACCAACCCTGCTGGGGAGAAGAAGTACATGGCAGCAGCCTTCCCCAGCGCCTGTGGGAAAACAAACCTGGCCATGCTCTGTCCCACGCTGCCAGGCTGGAAGGTCGAGTGTGTGGGAGACGACATCGCTTGGATGAAGTTTGATGACCAAGGTGAGACTTACCATCAACTTCATCAACTTACCATCAGGGATATTAAAACTACAAAAATATTAGCAATATACAAACTGATAGGACGCTTCTGACTCTCTCCACCATGTTTCCCTGCTTTAGGCAACCTGCGTGCCATCAACCCAGAGAACGGCTTTTTTGGAGTTGCACCTGGCACCTCAGCCAAAACCAACCCCAACGCCATGGCAACCATTGTCAAAAATACCATCTTCACCAATGTTGCCGAGACCAGCGACGGCGGTGTGTATTGGGAGGGAATGGATCAGTCACTGCCTGAGGATATCACTATCACATCCTGGAAGAACAAGCCCTGGAGTTCAGAAGATGGTAAGAGGGTTTTGTTTAATTACTTAAGAGCCAAAAAAGGAAAAGGGCTGCAAATTGTGCAGCTAAGAAAAGGAAGCTGTACAGAAACATCACAAACTGAAAGATCACCTTCTTGTCCATCTCTTTCCCCAGGCGAACCATGTGCCCATCCCAACTCTCGTTTCTGCACACCAGCCGGTCAGTGCCCTATCATCGACCCACTGTGGGAATCCCCGGAGGGAGTCCCCATCGAGGCCATCATTTTTGGAGGGCGCAGACCAGAAGGTGAGAAGGAACCAGGTGGAAAACCTGGAAACTAGAACAAGTTGCAGTGAAGTCAAATAAAAGAGAGAAAAGGAGAAAGAAAGGAATGAATTAACTAACTTAACTAACTTTGCTTCCTCTCAGGTGTCCCTCTGGTGTATGAGGCTTTCAGTTGGCAGCATGGAGTGTTTGTTGGCGCAGCCATGAGATCAGAGGCCACCGCTGCAGCTGAGCACAGAGGTCAGTATCTTTTAGTTGACCACATACTTTTTATATCAGCCTTACCACCACTGAAAGGATTTTTCTCAGCCTGAGGGATCAAGGCTTTCACTTAATAATTTATAAAGTAGCATGTGATCTTTGAACTTAAATCAGAAAAACATGAAGTTCTGCTTGCTTGGAAATGGATTAGAATCGTGTTGGGGTTTTAATCAAGCAGTCTCAGCTTGATCCACATCTGAGAAACCAGATTACAAACCTACCAACACTGGATTTGTGACATTTTCAACTGGCAATATTTGAGAATTGAAGAAGCTAACTAAAAACAATCTCACCCATCCTCTCCCTCCTCTTTTCTCCAGGCAAGGTAATCATGCATGACCCATTCGCCATGCGCCCCTTCTTTGGCTACAACTTCGGACAGTATCTTTCTCATTGGCTGAGCATGGCTGACCGTCCCGGCGCCAAGCTGCCCAAGATCTTCCACGTCAACTGGTTCCGCAAGAGCCCCACCGCTGGCTTCCTCTGGCCCGGTTTTGGCGACAATATCCGTGTCCTGGACTGGATGTTTAGGCGGGTGAGCGGCGAGGCCGGAGCCATGCCCTCCGCTGTGGGCTACCTGCCTTGCCGCAGCTCTCTGAACCTGCAGGGTCTGCGGGGCCACGTGGACCTGGATGAGCTGTTCTCCCTGGATCAGGAGTTCTGGCAAAGGGAGGTGGAGGATGTGAGGAAGTACTTCACCACGCAGGTGAACGATGACCTGCCCAACGAGGTGGCCCGGCAGCTGGAGCTCCTGCAGCAGAGAGTGAAGCAGATGTAAGAAGGAAAGAACAGAGGGAGAGAAGCAGGTGTTAGCATTTCCAGCCATGTTGGTAATCCTAGAACAGCTTGTCTGTAATTCTAGAACAGAATTATAGTCGTACTAGAACAACACATCAGAAATTCTAGAACAGAAATTTAGTAATTCTGAAACAACATGCTGTTAATTCTAGAACAGATTGTGAGTAATTCTAGAATATCTTTAGTCACTGTTTTACTGCGGGACTCTAATTTTTTAAGGATTATTTCTTAGAGGGGGAGCCTCACAAATTAATTCAAAGAAGAGCATATTTTTCTCTGATTAATTTTTTTTACTGCTATAGACCCTACTTTTTAAATTTCTACTTGGTTTAAATGTTAGCTAGAAACCCTCCCCTTTTAATTTCTGTTAAAATTCTGCTGAGAATGTTGAGGTGAATCATATGTGCTCATCAGAAAAATGCCAGCCAGATGGCACCAAGACTGCTTATCTGAATAGGATTTTTTCCTTTCCATTCATTCACATGCTGCTGTAACAGCATAATGTTTTAAACTGTTGTTCAAATGTATTGTCTTAATGTACAACTTAGGTTTGGTATTTAATAATAACTTATTATGAATGCACATCAAACTGTCCTTGCCATATGGATTTGTATGGCACAGGAAGAGCAAATGAACTCCAGTTATGTTTGATCTCTCAAACATAGGGGAAATATATGTTTTCTGTTCCTGTCATATTTTGTGCCTTAATTTATTTTTATACGGTGTTTCTATCTCTTGTTCCTGTTTTGTTGTAATCTTGAGCTCCCAAAGGGGGGAGATAACAATAAAAGATATTTCAACTAATCAGTGATTCAGTTTCATTTTTCAAGGGGTCCTTGTTGTGGTTATTTTATTAAAGAGGCATGACGCTAGAGCACTAGAGTTTAATTTTCCAGCAGTGCAAATGATACCAAACATCCTGTTCAGCTATCAGCTGCTTAAGTAAAAATAATTGCAGACAAACAGTGATCAAATCTGTTCACAATAAGAGATAAGACTGACAAAGACTGGAGGACAATAAGTTCTCTGTGTGGAGAAAAGCAAAGGAGAATGTCACAGTGTTTGGATGGACAACAAATGACCATGCAGGCAGTTACATAAGGAATAAAAACATTTCTCTGATGGGAGTATGAAGCAGCACCAGACTCAATTTTTGCCTTGCTATTGGTGTAGAATAGACAGAACAGAGTCATCTTTTCGAATTAAAAGTAATGAAATAATTAATAATTTAAAAAGTTATTTTGTTTTCTGATGTGTAGGTAAATTTGCACTGGAGCATTAGCTGGTGAGCTAGCTTAATATTTGCTTGTGTACCAGGACAAATAAAAAGTGCTTTTGACAAGAGGTCAAGAGATTAAACCATACATTCAGCTGTAGTAGATCACTGCTACCAGGTCTCAAGTGAACAAAAGATAATCAACTCAGAGTATTTCACTCACAGTTGGCCACTGTTGATGATCAAAAGGCTCCAAATCACAGAAACCTGAAGAAGCCTGAATAGCTTTTTCAGCACATGCATCTAATAAGAAACTTTAAGTGGAATGAATGGAGAACCTTTTTTAAGCATGTTATCCAGCTCTCCTAACACACCCTGTGCTCTGAAAAGTTCAGAAAATAAACAAATAAAAGTAGCTTACAAATTTGTGTCATGTGACTGGCGTGTGACCACCACACATTCTCAGATTACTTCATTTAACATTCAGTAACATTTAGTCTTTTTGGTTCCACTGGTTCAGACTAAGGACTTGAGCTGTAAAATACACTGTAAACGGTAGGCTACTAAAACTCTTATTGTCCATTGCGTTCAATATAAGTTCATACACACAGAAACACCACACATTATATTAGTATTAGTAATATATTATATTAGTCTACATTTACCACAAACCCTCTGTGGTTGAATCCCTAAGACCATCATTGGCTGGACTGCGGCTGTGTGAGCCCACATGTTTTCGTCCTGTGGTTCACTGCAGCTGTTGTGTAAGACATGAAGATAATGATGGATACTGAAGTTAATCATCACTAACTTGTTTTTGACACTATCTGTGATCTGAGTCCTGTGTGTTCATATACTATGTGCCATGTTATGTTGTAATGTTGTTTTTCTCTGAAGGCTTCTAAGAACACAACAGACAAACCACAAACCGCACGTTAGAACTCACTTTGACCTTTAAAGATTCATAATCGGCACAACAGATTGTGCAGTAATCTGAAATTGAGTTCTTAAAGTTGTACTTGAAAAGTTGTAAAGTTGTATGGGAAAAAAGTTAGAATAGCCTGCCAGCTCCATTTCTGCCTGTTTCTAGAAACAAGAATCTATATTTTAAAACAACAAAGAATTTAATAGGGCAATGGAAACATATTCAAATTTTCTCTCTGCACTGGCATATTATTTTTCTAAACTTATTTTAAGAAAACAAAACTGCAAGGGTTAGGGTTAATATGCATGGCCATGCTCTGTGTACTCTAAACTCACTGCTGCGCCCTACTAATACAATACATGCTGTAATTTGTTTGTGCTGAGGTAAACTGTCTTCTATAGAAGTCCCAGCAGTGATAAGTAAATTATAGGAAGTGGAGTCCTCGGGATTCACTGCGTACACAGACACAGTGATATGTAGTTGTGTTGACCTTGTACAGTATGTGTTAATCTCTCAATATGTGACTTCAACAGTACCAGGAAAGACCATAATGTATTACTTTCTCTTGCCAATAACAGGGTTGTTTGTCTAATTGTACTGTTCTCAGTTCTTCTTCATGGAGACAATGATTTACTGCGTGTTCTGCAAGCCACGCAGCATCTGAATGTTCATGTTTTTTAGCTGCCCTCCTTATCTGAGGAAATAATTACCTCACAAGTATGCAAGGCCATAATTTTACTGGCTGTTTTCCTGCACATTTCTTAGCTAATGTTTTAAACTGTGCAGTTTATTTGTTCATCCATAAAGACCTTTCAACACTGCACCTTATCCAGTGCTTTCCTCTTTTTATTTTTCAAGGTTTTTAATGATTTTTAGAAGCTGGAGGAGACTGAACCTGAGCTAAAAGACGAGTGAATTTTACACTTTTTCTTTCATCAAATGAACACTAACACAACTTCAAACAAATGACAATATTGCTCCATGTCATGCTAACACATTTACCATTACAGTTTTAAGATGTGATAATCAAGCCTCCAGGAACAGTGCTGGGCTGTGGGACATAGTGGTAAAGTTCAGTATTGCACTGGCCCAAAGAAACATTTTTCTTCATGTGTTATCCCAGTTTGAGCCAACTGAGGTCTAATAAAAATGAAAGTCTTGAGCTGTATCAGTAAATTCTAACTGCTGTGGTTTAATTTGCACAACTCGCGTGCGGGCAGTCAGCAGTCGTGTATTTTCAAAGGGCCCAAAATTGCAGAAACCAGCGGAATGAATGAAGTTTTCAGCACATGCATCTAATGGGCAACTTTAACTAGACCTTTTTTGAGCATGTTATCCAGCTCTCCTGATATGGCCAAAAAATAAATAAAACAAAAGTAGCTTTCAAATTTTGTGCCATATGACCTGCATGTGACCAGCACATCCCTCAGATTACCTCATTTATCATTCAGTCTTCTTAAAATTCAGATTCATTTAAATCTTTTTATATCTCTATGCCAGCGACAGCCAAGGCCAGAGGTAATATGTTTTCAGGTTGTCCATCTGCCCCACTTACATGAACGCAATATCCCAGGAACGCCTTGAGTGAATTTCTTCGTATCCAGTAGAACCAGTAGAACAATCAAAATACACTTAATACCTTTTATTAAATTCCTTTAAAGTCTATAATCTACATATATTCTATGAGTCTGGACAGACATGAATGTAAGTTGTTTTTTTTTTTAAATTAACATTCATTTCAAACCAGTTTCAAGCAAGTGACAATAAAGTTTTAAAAATCACTGAGTCTTCCCTCAAATGTCTTGGATTAAGTGATAAGAAAACACTCAGCTCAGCACAGTGACATGAATTTAAAACAGAAGTTTCTTCATCTTTACTGAGAGACTATCTCACTCTGAGGAAGTTGTTTATCACTGTGATCGTGAATGAACGGCAGCAGACGACTTCTTCTTGAGAAGAAAAACAAGTACTGATATCTGTGACACTGCTGACTCTGGACTATTTATCAGCTGTATTGATAAAATACCACAGCTGTTATCAGTGTTTAAGTGTTAGTGTACTGTTCCAATGGCTGTCACTTAAACATTAAAGGCATATAATTAATAGCAAAGACTTGAGGTCAAAGGTTTATTGTATTGGTTTGAAGAAAATGTACTGGAATGTATTTTTTCCATCTTTCCATTTCTCTAATTTCTCCTCATATTTCACCTTTTTCCTATTTTCTTTCATCCTCCGTTCTCACCCTATACTTCCCTTCTTCCTTCCCTACCTCCTTGCTTCCTTTTTTCCTGGTTAAGCCTTAGAATCAGCTCACCGTTCAGGTGATTGACTTACATCATTTAATTGCCTCATTCAAACCACAGATTTTAACTTTATCAAGCATCAAGTTGAATCTTTTCATCTCCTCTTCCAACTGAATCATAAAACACCCAGAGTGACCCAGTTAGACAGAGACAGAAAATAGAGTGCATAGTTTTTCCTTCATTCACCTGCAGATATTTCAAACTGCTGCAAATATCTAAGTCATTTGAGATGTGAGTCAGTTTGACATGTCCTCTCAGCCTGATCTCACAGGACAAAAAGAAATGGCAGCTTTCTCCAAACTGGTCACCAAACCTGGCGACATAAACCATACCTCTTCAACCCTGACCTGAACTCTGAAGTCCCACAGGGCTTCTACTCCCTGTTCACCCATGACTGTCCATCTGCACACTGATCTAACAACACTATCAAGTTGCATGACCACAGCAACATGGTGACAGGCCTCATCAGCAACAATGAAACAATGGTTTACAGTGAAACAAGATGAGCCTGAAAGCTGAAGGCTGCAGACACACTCCCGTCTGTATCGATGAAGCAGAGGTGAAGCAGATCTCCAGCTTCAGTGTCCTGGAGGCTCAACACACCCTGGTCAAGGAGGCACTACTGGCTCTACAACCTGACCCAGAGGATCCTGGTCAACCTTTCCTGCTGCACCATGATGAGAATCCTGAAAAACTTCATTTGTGTGTGGTATGGAAAGCTGGCAAAGCAACAAGTGGTGAGAAGCTCCCAGTGCTTCGCTGACTGGCATTAAGAACATCCATCCGAAGCTATTTCTATGGGTGACGTGGTCCCTAATCAGAGACGCCTCCAGTCTAGTCTAAACCACAGCCATTTGCCCTCCTCTCCCACCAGAAGGTGCAACAAACCTACTGTACTGATACTAGCAGGCTACTGCTTACACATTGCTGAACTCTGTTTTGTGGCATTAGAGATGAGACAGACTGATCACAATGCAGCTCCCTGTGGCTGCTTCGGCAATCATGAAGATAAACAAGACTAAGAGTTATTATTTATTCATAAGACATCAGTGAATGCATCATTTTGGCTTTTTGCATCAAAAATGTGTCAAAGGAAAAAGCAAAAAAACAAAGAAGAGGTGCAGACAGAGCATGAAGGGGCCTTGTGCAACGTGGACGTCAGGAGCATTAAAGGTGAGGCCTTATCAGCTGTGTGTGTGTGTGTGTGTTCTTGCATAGAGGGCAACACAGCTGCAAGAGGTGACATGGTGACATCACAGAGGGTCCGGTCGGACACTAACGCAACACTGGACGTCAGCAGTGATGCTGACTGATGTTGGACAGTGATTGGTGACTGATGAATCATGATACTGTAGAGGAAATTCCTACTGCTTCCAGAAGGCTCCACACATCACTAAAACATCATATATCACTGTCTACTTAATGTATAGGTTACTAGATTTACCCTCCAACGTTTTATCATTTATTCACTATATAACACCTTCAAAATTTAAACAACGGAGTGACAAAAGTAGTGTCCATGGCATGTTTGCTACCATCTTTTTAACAATCCTACAAAGCAAAATTGTCCCATTTTATAGATGTAAAAAAATGCCGTCTACATCTGTCTGTAATGACGCAAAGTTATGATGATGGATAAGTGGCCGAAGTCTCGTTTTACTGCTCACTGTAAACAGTTGAGTGTCCTTTATAAAAGGTGTAGTGGGTGAATGAATGAGGAAGTAGTTCAGTGACTTTTAAACTATTACAGCTGCTAAATTTGTCCAGATTAACAAACAGTAACTTGTTTTATTTGACTTTCTATGATCTTGGAAATCAGCTTTGAATAGACAGCTAAACTACAATGTCTTCACTCAACCTTCCATCACAGTTTCCACCCCTCTGCCTTTAGTCACCTCTTTTCTCTGTTCTTTCATTTTTCATTCTTCCCTTTCACATTCTTTTTGCTGTTTTGCCCTTCTTTTCTTTCTGTCTTTTGTTCTTGCTTTTTCCATTAACTTGTTGTTCTTCCTCTTCTGTCCTTTTCACTCCTACCCCCCAGCTAGTCTTTCCTCCTCCCTCACTTGCTCCAGGAACAAATAAATGACACTCACGATTGTTTGTTTTTCTCCATGTAGTATCATCAGTTTACAGACAATTCACATTTTTTGTTAAAGTCACATTTCTCTTTGTGTGTTACAGTCGTTAACAAGACTAAGAGCCTACAGCCACACTAGCAGCTCTGTAAGGCTGTACTTGGGCACAACTATGCTTTGAGCCAAATGCTAACGTTAGCGTGCTAACATGCTCACAATGAAAATTGCTAATATGTTCATGTTAAGCAGGTGTAATGTTTAGTGTTTAACCATTCTAGTTTAGCATGTTAGCATGCTAATATATGCTCATTAGTAATAAACAAAGTATAGCTGTGGGTATTTAGCTATAAACCAAAGTACTGGACAAACTGAAATTTGGAGTCAACTGAATTCATCCTCTGAGGACCATGAATATGATGTATAAATGTACAAAATGTCCAATACCAACACTGTCATCCCAAGAACTGAACTGCTTGTGTGTTGGTCTGTTCAAGGACACAAAGAAAACATTCAGTGTGTGAACAAAGGGGGAAAAAAGCAGATCCACATTATCCTTTGTGTGCAACCTCTGCGATTGTCCTTTATTTTCCAAAAACATTTGCAGGATGACCACTACTCCATCCGACCAGTTCTCTACAAAGGTGGTGGAAGCATCAATGAGTCCAGAATAATAGAAAAAAATCTCTGCACACTTAAATCCATGCAGTATTTTCACTTTACTTTGTAAGCTTTCAGTCTATCAGACCTTAATCAGAGAACACAAGACTCTTTTCTATCATTTTCCAAAAACATAACATTATTTGTGTTCTAATGTGTCCTTGAAAGCACCACCAAAAAGAGCGTAGTGACACCTGACAGAAATATATCTTTAACAGAAATAGCAGTAGCAGTGGCTCACTGTGAGAAGGACAGAAGGAAGGAAGGTACAGTAGCTTTATAAAATCACGCTAATGATCCCTGAATGATCTTTGGAATCCAGTTCAGTAAGCAACCCCCATTTTTTCATCACCTCATTCATCATTGCATTTTCATTTTACGACACATCAGTAACTCATGCAACCTTTTCATCTCCTCTGCCAAGTGAGCCATAAAACAGCCTGAATAGTTTTATCCAACGGGCACACTGCCAACTGTGTGGCAAGACAGGGAGAGTGTGATAGTAGAGAGACAGACAGATAGGCCTAGATAGTAGAGTGAGTGGTTTTATAACCCTGCATGAGACCTCAGTGTGAGGTGAGAGCTGACGTAGAAACCTGGCACAGAGAAAAGAGAGTAATGCAGTTTGAAGCTGTTGAGTCAATGGAGTCTGATCGATACCTGGCTGAGATCCATCTGGCTGGGAAATCATCACTCAGTGATCAGGCAGCTGCCAGCTGACACACTCTGACCCACCAGGCCCAGCTGCAGCTCACCTGAACAGAGCAGAGCTGACTCCAAGTCTCTGGGGACAGGTCCAAGTTGAGTTTCAAATTTGTTGGATCAAGTCCCAAGTCATAACACATTAGTAAAAGCCATGTCTGTCACATCAAATGTCAAGTCTCAATTAATTCAAGCCCTAGTTCATTCCAGACGAGTCCAAGTTGAATCTTTTTTTAACTATTATTATTTTTGGGTGGTTACTTTCAATAGTGACAGTAAAAAGAGACAGGAGATGCAGGAAAAGAGAGCAGGTCAACGACATGCAGCAAAAGGTCAGAAGTCAGGAGTTGAACCGGGGACCAGTTGCTCAGGGGACATGCGTCCACACGGTATGTGCCCCGGCCACTTGGCAATGGAGTCGCCCCCCAAGTTAAGTCTTAAATTATTCCAGATAAGTTCGAGTCAAGTCTCACACTGCAATTTCTCTGCCCTCTGAATAACAAACTAAATAAAATAAAAAATAAAAAATGCACAGTCTCTTACTGTTTTAAGATTTTGACCCAAGCAAAAGTCTCAGATCTGTACAGCTTCGACTTATACCCTCGTCTGTTTGTCTTTCTATTTTGGAAAAAACAAAAACAATTAAGTATTACAGTCGAAATGGCGCTGCATGGATGTTCAGTTGCATTTTAACTTGTGAACTTTGTGTATTTACTGTTTTATTTCCAGTATTGGATGTTATTCTATTATCTCCGACCCTTCTCCTGTTCTCATATTTTAACACACACAGTTACAATCTAATTTATTTTCTTATACCAACCTGTCAGTGACCTGCCATGATCTCAGCTGTGATGGAAAGTTACAGCACATCCAGGAAATCAGCTGACATTTTAGATTACAGGGTTCTTCTTCCTCCATTTTTAAAGCTCTCAGTCACCTGCAACAAAACCAACAAAAACAGACAAATCAATAAGCATAAGAATAATTAACCAGTGGTGGAAGAAGTATTCAGATCCTTCAGATCAGTATACAATGTGAAATATTCAATTTACTACATTATTATATTTACTTCTAAGTACTCAATGTAATGGAGAATATGTGAAGTTTTTTGTTTTTTTTTAATTAGTTTAATTGTTTTTTCTTAATTTGCTAAATAACCACTAACTCTAGTTGACAAATAATGATTAAAAAGTCTTCTCTAATTTGTACTTGAATAGTAAAAGTATAAATGGGCAGAAAAATTATTCAAAAAAAAAGCTTAAAAACAAAACCTTTAAGTTGTGAATTTACTGTAAGTGCAGTATGAGTAATGTGCTTATGCAGAGCACTTATAAACTACTAAACTAGCAGTGCGAAAAGAATTATGTAATGTGAAATCAAGAATTAAAAAGCCTGACTGTACTGTTACAGGTGAAGTAATTATAAATGGAATGAGACAGGTGTATCTTATTGGGAAGTCACAGAAGGAAGTGCATAGCTGTAAAATATTAATAAGGATTAATGGATACATAATTTTATTTCGCGGCTTCACGCCACTCACTCTTGACAATGGAGCTACATATTATTTCTTTTTAGCTCTTACCGTACCTTCCTGCTGTGATCAGTCAAAACATTCGCTGTGAAAAAATGAGCAGAATTCACTCAGTTTGAACTGGTCACGCACACACAATATTACACACGCCGTTGTTTTCAATCACACGGACACCACACGCCAACACAAGACGTGACTGTGTATTCACTTCTAACTTAGACTGAGTAAAGAGCACCACCTGCTGGATGCTGGAAGATAATAAGGCCATGACTACAGAAAACAGCAAACGCCTATGGAGTTGGAATGTGGCTCTGAAATACAAGGAAATAATAAAGTGTACAGATGAGGGTAGTAGTATAACTACACAATTACAGCTGCTTCATAGCAACTATATGTGTGTGTGTGTGTGTGTGTAAGGATTTGAATATCAGTGTTATCAATAGATTATTTACCTCCGTGACTACCTAATATTTTAATTCTTCTGTCTCAGAATTATTATATTGATAATGTAATATACACCATTTCTAGTACGTTTAATTTTTTTTCCAGCGGACCTCGGCAGACCAGAGTGCACTGCCACCGAAGTTAGTACATAAAAGGAATTTAGCTTAACTTCTTTTTGGATCACAGATTTAGCTAACGCTGTGGTAGCATGCTAGCTGTGTAAACTTCAACAGAGTGTGAATAGTGCTTCATACGACTTCAAAATATCACAAAATCACACACCTTGCAGACCAACTTTCATCATAGTACATAAAACTGGATGAAAATTGACAACATTAGCGCTTAAATTGTAATTTCTAATCATTCTGTGAAACAGCAAGCATTTTGTTTTAAACATTGGAGTGTGTACTTCTCGGGGATATTATGCATGGAATTACGAATAGTGGAAGAGAAAATCGTGTGGAAACGAAAGGGAATAAGTGTAATCTTTACTCTGGGTTTCATATAATCTTGAAGCCCAAAGAATAGGGGATAACTGAACAGTTTGTTTACAGGTGTTGCGGCCTTCTGTTCTTGTTGTCTTTGAAGTGTGTTTTCGGACGCCGCCCCTGATTGGCCCGCGACGCGCGCTGAGAGAATGCAGGTTGAAATTGACCAGTCTGTATTTGTGCAGCCAAGTGTCAGACATATCACTGTATAAATATATCAAAAGGAGACCAGGCCATCATGTCACTTTTCGTTAAAGCTTAATTTCTTAAGGAAGACCATTACTTTTAAATTATATCATTTTTATTTATTTTGATTTGATTTATTTCATTTTAAAAGTCTGAGGGCCAAAAATACTCTGCGAGAATATTGGCGGGATGTAAGCAGTCCAGGCTCAGGAGGCTGGAGTAGGTCATCCATTGAACTGCAGGGTTGCTGTCAGGAGCCCCAGCTCCTCTTGTCCATATGCGTTGAAGAGCACTGGAGGAAAAAGCCCCATGTTATGCAATCCATCTATTAATAACAATTAATCTAATAGAGCATCTTGTGGACATGAGAGAATCAGAGTTTTATCGTGTAGCTGACAACCACCAACTCTATGATGTACCGAAACTTCTGGGAATGAAAGTTTCAGCATGTTATTGTCAAATCCATGCTTACAAAGAATTCAGCTTTTCAAGGTAAAGAGATTTTAGAAAGGTGTACCTAATGAAGCAGCTACTGAGTGCATGTATATGATTAAAAAAATATATGTATAAATGCATAAATGAAAATAATGTACATGTATGAACAACTTTCTTTCCTGCTCCACGTAGAGATAACAAACTGCTGCCTGCCATCCAGCAGACATATTTCCATAGTTTGATGTATAAATACGAGCATGCTATTTTTAACAATATTGTACTTCTGATTACATCTAGAGAGAGAACTGCGTAGTTTGAGGTATAATTCATCATAAACCAGTCAAAACCACTTAAGTATGTTGCTATTAAGAAAATGATCTAAAATTCTGGATCTGTTCGCTTGACTGATTCCGTACTATTTAGTAAAGGCCCTTCTCTGGCCCATGTCCCATCCTCCACCTGACAAACAAATAAATTAGATGAAAATATACAACTTCCTTATGGAGGGTGATTAAATGCAAAAGGAAACCTTCATCATTTTGATTAAAGGAAGGGTTACTGTTAGTCTAGCATACTGAAATGATACAACTAACAACAAATAAATAGGAGACAGATGAGATGTACGGAAACCTTTATCATTTTTTAAATTGGCTAACTAAAACAGTCCATCTATAATTATGTTCAGTGGACAACTATAAACTATCATTCTGTCGAACAAATATAGAAGAAAAATAACAAATATAACAAACCTGGCAACACGAGACTATCCAATACAAATTAAAAGAAACTGTTTCTATTACACAAATAAGCAATTATCATTGAGAATAAGCAGGGCTTCTATATAACTGTGTGAGCCAAGGTGACAAATAGATCAATGGAACCTCAATCTTTTTTCAGCGTCGGTGTTCATGTTGTACTTCAAAGAAGATCTGAGCCTGGTGCCAAAATTTGAAACTGTGGAACCATCGCTTTTTCATACAAGAATGACCAGGGTTCCTATTTTATCTGACATCTTATCCTGACACAGCTGATGATTTCTTGAATATTTTCGGACAAAATCATACTATTTCTTAAACCCCTGACCAGATGCAGATGTAGAATCTGACCAGAGCAAACTGATCTACTACAAGTCCTACATTTTACATGCTGTGATAAAAACTCAAATTACAGGTGGAAGACTTCACAATAGTCACTGTATGGATGAGCGCCGTGGTCCTGTTAAGAGACATCGAGGCTTGTTTAAATACGCACACATACATACTGCAACCAAATGAGAGTGTTTTCATATCTTTTTCTTCAACATTGTCAAAGGAAAGGCGCCACACGTGACGCTGATTCAAGAGCAGAGCGAGCAGAGGAGAACGCAACGATGCAGAATGAGCAAAAACACAAAAGAGGAAAACACTGCTTGCTTCATACTACGCCTTTCTCCAGTTTACTATCAGCAAGTGTTAATGGTACAATGTTTTTTTTTTCTTTCAAACTGGTACTAGTATGTGTTACTGTGTACTTAAAATACTTACAAGAGAGTTATTACAGAAACTGGAAAGGCATCTCAGGCCAAAAATGTTTGTCAGAAAATAAAATAACAGAAAGTTAAGTCAAGTGTGACTCTTGGTTTTTTTTTGTTTGTTTGTTTAGGATGATTCCTTCTTTGGAAATGTCTTTAATGATGCTGTGGACAGAAAACTGGACTGTTGTGTGTGTTTAGAGGAAATGAAATAGGGCAGCAGCCATATGTTGCTTTCCATTAAATGTCAGAAGTAAAATAACTTTCTTTCTGACATCTCTGGAATGCAGCATGAGTACCTAGCAAGCAAAATTTGTTGTATTTGACATCTTTTTCCATGATTATGATGCCCATTCACGCCACAAAAAAGAAAAAAAAAAAAAAAAAAAAAGATAAAACTCATTGCAAGTCATTGTCAAACGCGAGATACTAAAACAGATAGTAAATCTCATAACTGGAATTATAGTTGATTTCAAACCAAAAACATCTAAAACAAGTGTCTCACTCTAGTAGTTCCAGCTTTCAATCACATCAATATGATCTTTCTGCATGTGGAGCTATGTTGCTCAGTTGTCATGACAAATAAATGTTGAGCAATGCGCACTCCTCTTTCTCTTGATTTGTTCTTTTTTCCTGGTGAACGGTCATAATACTTTCAAGGCCACAAGTCACAGCTCGGTATTTTTCTTGTACATGTTGGCGCCTGTCTATGTCTATGTCAAAGACAACAGTAATAGAGTATTTGAGAGCCATTGCATCATGTATGCATTTTTGGCAGATGAGATGAGGTCTCCGCCAGAACACCGGCAACCAGAAGGCACATATGTAGACGCCAACAAGCGAGGAGACGGATGATGATTAGGGTGTAGGATCAAGAAGAGGTAATTTTGATGTTTGTATATGCACAAAGAAGTATACTTGAACTTGTAAGTGCGTGAGCAAAAATGTGCTCCAAAATGATCAAGTGAGTGTACAGCGGCGGTTTGCACAAATCTAGCTAGCCTAAATATGAGCTGTTCTCAGGTGATGTACATAAAAATGCAGGGGATTCGTTGCTTTTATCCCCCGATGAGTCACACTCTTCAAACAGCTGCACACATTAACACGCATTGTTTTAAACTGGAAAGGCACTTAAAAGCATAGTGTTATCTTTCTCAGATTATAATGTCCTCCCCCAGTGATCTGCAGCTTTTTGTGTGTTAGGTAGTTTTACACTCTCAAAGTTGGTTTTACAAGTGAAAAAAAAACAAAAAAACTTTTTTGTGATCAGTGGATTGATAATCAAATGACCTTTTTTTGTTCTCAAGTGAATAAACAACAATAACAACAACAACAACAATAAAAAACTTACATTTAAAGCACACCACGTTAAATATGACTAATATTATCAAAGGTAAAATAGGGTGTATTGCAACGCCTCATGCATCACTAATAAAAACATCTTCACCATCATTATCCTCAATCCTTATCAATACTATCATCCAATCATCATCATCATCATCATCATCATCATCAAGGTGAGACAGTAAGGAGGCGGCCTGGGATGATTGGACAGCCCAAAACTAGCTAATACTCACATTTTGCCTGTCTCAGCACAGGCAGGCACACTTGCAACGAGACATAGCAACAATAATAAACTACTTAACTACTAGGGAGACTAAAAGACACAGCTGCCATCGCAGGAAGCAGGGCCGGTTCAAAAGGAGCTCTGCTGGACGGCAGGCATCCCTTTAGGGAACAGGCAGAGCCTATTCAAGACAGGAAGAGGGGAGGGGAGAGGAGGCAGGTGTGTGTGTCTAGTGGTGAGATAAATGTTTTGCTATCCTGGTGTGGTCCACAAGAGAGAAAACTGAACATGAATAAATGAAAGTGCACCCCTGTGTGTGGGAAGGTCTGGTTCTAGGTTAGTTTTATATTTAGTCTGCTCTGTGTGTGCAGTTAGTTTTGTCTAGACAGTTGGAGGTCTTCAGGGGCGTCGGGTATACTAGCGCACACTGACACTGCCTGGAAGAGACGCGACTACTGACTTTACAAAACACTGTAGCTGTATAAGCTAATATGCTAACTAACTGACACACTGCCTTCACGCTGGCTTTAAAGCAAGAGAAACATGTGACCAGTTCAAAACAGACACAGATTATCACCGGTCTAGACAGATTTTAGAGACGGTTTCCTGATTGGTTTTATAGTGTATGTGGATTTGGGTCATTGACCTAAACTGAACTTAAAGCAAAGTTTGATTTTTTTCAAGTCATTCTTAGTTATAATTTTACATGTAGATATGTTTGTTTGAAGAGCCGTTAATACAACCAGGAATCTTTCTGGTGAAAACAAAGCCACACTGTCTTCACTACTGGTTCTCAAGAGTCCATGTTCAGTGGATATGCTTGATATTTTGGGGAGATGTTACTCAGCTTTCGCTGGAGAGTTAGATGACTGGGATTACTACTCTCGTTCGTATGCAAATAGGCTACAAGCCAGGTGGGCTAATCTTAGGCTAGCACAAAGATTGAAACGGGAAGAAATAGGCCTGGGCTCATTTCCAAATGAATAAAACCACCGACCAGCACCCCTGTAAAGTTCACTTGTTAATGGTTTTTAAGATAGCTGGCTGGTGGTAGTTTAAGTGTTTACTCCTGCAGGATGAGAGAGGTGTTGCCTTCCCATCTAACTCAGCAAGAAAGAGTGTATTTCCTAACATGTAACTTTTTCCTAGTCAGAATGTTTTTTAAGGCTAAGTATCAAGGACTGCAGATTTTCCTAGCATCTTAAAAGTTTAATTATGCA
Source organism: Lates japonicus (assembly GCA_033238685.1). NCBI lineage: Eukaryota > Metazoa > Chordata > Actinopteri > Centropomidae > Lates > Lates japonicus. The sequence goes on along the minus strand of BRZM01000032.1, from coordinate 1,679,169 downwards.
ACATGGGAATCTCTTCACAACCAGTATGGCACGGAGGGGAGGAAATGATTACAGCCACCAGCAACTCTTCCGACAAACATGCTATGGGCATGTGACTATGAATGTGAAGAAAGGGTAACACTTCATCCTTTCATCACAGTGTGGTTAAAGAAAGGTAGAAACTCATTGAACCACGGACAGCTGCTTCCCATCTCTCTGCATGGAACATACCAGTGTGTTTGTGTGTAGCAGTGTGGCATCACATCTGTGTGTCTGTGTGGAGTAAATGTGCTTTGTAAGCCCACCAGCCACTTTAGGAGTTTCCTCCTCCTCATCCTGTCTTTTTTTTTTTTTTTTGTATCAGCCAGCCGAGGTTTCCTGGAAGCTTATGAGATTGATCCTACACTGTTTTATTTCTTCAAATCAACTACAGGTAAATTTATTATTAATATAATTATTTCTACAGTGAAGTCTCTGATCGAGCCTGTCCAGCCTTTCCTCATACCCGCTGCAAACCCTCCAGAGCAGGGAAACCAAACCATTTTAAAAAGAAAACTGCCTGGTCCAAGCGACAAGCATCAAGTAGTTGGGGAGGAAAAGGGAGAGAGAAAGAAATTGGAAGGTAAATAAGTTAGCTAAATTTGTTTTAGGACCAGGCTCATAATCTCACAACAAGGTGAAAAGGAGTTCTGCATTTTATCATTCAAATCATCTCGTCGTTATATCTTTTTGACTTATTTTTCTCTATATAAAGAATGTGTTTTGATTCAATTTTGCCCTCATCTGTTTTCAATTTAGTTGCAGGGTTTTAATCTAACTAAGCATAATACTCATGTCTCTTTGGTAGAAAAATGTATGAATCCACTTCCTGTGTTTAGACAGACATGGCAGATAAATATCAGACCTGTACTGCCTGATAATCTTTTTAAAACACTTTACAGCTGTTTTAAAGGTATTTATAGCCTCCTAAAGACTCTCTGTTGTCTGGATAAAAAGAAATCCAAATAGCCGTACAATGAAATGATTTGGTGGTTTGCTCCAAAGATGTGACTCTTTTTCCTAAACCAGATTATCAGAAATATGTCCTTGCTTGTTTTTTAAATTACAAGAAAAATAAAAATGTTTAACTGTTGATTATGTGATGAAAATATGGAAAAGAATATAACAAAAACGATATACATTTAAGCATGTTTACATTGTCCTTGGTTGTGCTAGGACACAGTTCTTTCCAGCTCAGGATACAGAGTCACACCTTTTTTTTTTTTAAATTATGCAGCTATTATACTTTTTTTTTGTCCAAATGTTTAGGGGACTCTGAGGATTCTCAAAATGGCAGCAAGTGTTGATTAATGACCATCTGGAGTTTCCAAAGATCTAAAGGGATTTATTGTTTTGAAAAACTGATGCCTGTCTGTGTCTCAAATGTGATAGAAACTGGTGGTCTGTACATTCAGCCACAGACATCCGTGATTTCAAATGAAAGAGGAAGACAAAGGAATTCAATATTCACACTATCAGATTATAAAACATCTTTTTTTTTTTTTTTTTGGCCTTTAACGCCCTCTCTCCTCAGGCCAGAAGAAGCTTCAGGAGTTTTGGTTGCAGTTCAGTTTGGTCTCTGTGGAGGGCGCTGTTGCATAAAAGACTGACACCAGAGGCGCTGGATTTACTTGGGGTCCGCCTGTAGCCTTCACATTTAATATAAATCCAGAATAACTGGTCAGACCACAGGGTTAAAAGAGGAATACTTTTAAAAGAAAACTTAAAGAGAAAAACTAGAAATGTCTATTTTCTACTCTAATCTTTTACTTAGTTGTCAACAATCGCTTTTATCTTTTTATTACTACAATTTTAAAGAGATGATTAATAAGATTTGTGCTGTAAGGTTATTAACACTGTGTCACTTTCAGTCACTCTGTGCCGCGGTCTAGTTTGCGACAACTCCATTTTGTGCTGTATTCAACACAAAGAGTTCTGTTCCAAACTGAAACATACAGGAAGAGGTAAAATAGAAACATGAATAGATTCAAATTATTTTGAAAGAACACAAGGCATTAATCTTTCAAAGGGTCGGTTTTAGGTATTGAACCTCAATACATCATTTACACTCAGTTCCTGATTTTCCAACTGTAGACTGTATTTTATTTAGCTAAAGTTCTGTACAGCCGTATTTGAAGAAGGGTGAAGAAAAGTTCATTTATATTTCAAAGTGAAGTATTTGATTCCTAAAGAAGGTGTTTTTATTTGTACTGAAAAACTCAGAAAATACCCAGCCCCAATCATAAGTATTACAGGTTATACAGACTTAAGTTTAAGTTTTAGACAAGTTCCTGTATCTTTAAAAGTGTGTTCTAAAGGCTGGAGAGTTAACTAGAAAATGTAAAGGTCTGATCAGAATGAAGTTTCATCCCTGGGCTGACACTGCCGATAGAAGATTGCTGTTCCTTTCCCTGGTGCAGTAGTGCCCAGATGCCTGCAAAGAGAACTCACTGGTGAGACTGTCTTGTTTGCTGAAAAGGCAGGAGAGATGAAACTGCAGTGTGTGACCAGACATGTTGATTCAAAAGCTTGTGTACACAGCAGTGCACAGTCAGTGTATCATACATTTTGGGGCCTGTAGGCGAATTCTTGGCCTTCTTCCCAGTAGTACTACAAAGGGATGCTAGGTGTCATTGATCTGCTAGGCTCCCGCCTCTCCTGCACCCGTACAAAAACTTTGACATTCAAATAAAATTACATGCAACAGGATTAAAAGCTAAATCTACTATCCTAATCTACTTTACTCTTCTTACTGTTACATTACATTGTCTTGATTGTCTCAGAGTTCGTTTATCTGATTAACGCACAAACTCAGATGCTTGACTTGTTTGGTCGAGGTAGTGATGCTAGCCTGCTTTGGGATTACAATTATTCGGCCAATAGGGTGAGAGAGAGAAAGCTACGGTCAGAGTTTGATTGGGCCCACTTGTGATGGATGCTGACTTGTGGTTGGCTCGAGGGACTCGGACATTTGCATAAACCAGGGATTCTTTTTTTTTTTTTTTTTAAACATCAATGGTACAGTAATGGTTGGTCCGAGTCCGCTGGACCAAAGTCAGAATCTCCCCATGATATGTTCTGATGATACTGGCTGCTGTGCACTGATGTGGTCCGACCCTTTAAGTCTCCCGTGGTTTCTGGACTCTCTCTTTGTGTTTACGTCTCAATAGAAAGAGCCCTTCACAGTCAGGTGTCTCTCTCACGCCCATCTCATGCATACTAAAAATAGTGCAATTCTTTCAAAGCAATTATATAAATAACTCTAAATTGCGGTGGCTTTTTAAGTCCGGCTCGCTTGCATATACATGTTCCGTATATATACCCTTGGTAATTGTATAATACATGCCAACATCGAAGTGTAGCAAATGTTCAATGGAAAGTTGGCACCCAATGATTTACAGATGTTTGCTCTTTTTTCAAACGACATGAAACAAAGAAAAAGTCTTCACTGGATAAGAACCATCTAGTTTATGAAAAATATTCTACTTTCTCTATTTTCTCTTATCAACTATATTGCGGATTTTTTTCTTTTCTGTGGTGAACAGTCCTGGAATCCTTGCAAAAAACCCTCTTCAGAAACACACATAAAAAAATTAAAAATTCAGCGACAACTCCCTGCATCAAGGTTTATTATATATGAACGTTTAGCCCAAGGACTTTATAATTGTGCTACAAATCATGTTTTAGTTTAAGATGGAAAATGCTAACTACATCTAAACTCTTTCTGGAAATGTTCTCGTGTGCCAACATGTCCCAGTGATACAGCTAAAGCCTGGGTGCAGGAGTCACTGCCAACGCTTGACTGTGCAGGTCAAGGAACAGAGTCAACGGAGGCCAAAGCAGCGAGCTGGGATTATCGTTTCAGAAAACAAACAACCAAAACTGATGACCCTTTAAAGATGACTGCCACATTTCGTTGGGCTTCATTTGCCTGAATAGAAATTTCTTTGGGCGACATTCCAGCTCAAACAAACAAAAGTTCTATAGAAACAAAACAGAATGCTAAATATTTATAATGAAATTGAAGACTAGTTCGACTAGTCTGAGGAGGAGGATGAGGAGTTGGTGAGCAGGAGTGCATCTGTAGCCACCTTTCCCTCTCCACCCTTTGACCTCCTTCTGACATCATCATGGGCTCATCTGAAGTGCCTCTCTGACAGGAAGCAGGGAAGCTGTGGAGCAAGAAGGCTCAGATGTTCTCCTGCGACTGTGCCTTGCAGGAGTGGGATGCGGTTTCTAGGTGTTCTTACCTAATGAGAAGCTGCCAGGCGGTGCTGCTGCTCCAGTCCCAGCCTCGATCCATGAAGAGGGAACCAAGGCCATTGAAACCCAACTAAATCCAGCTCTTAAACCATTCAGAGGATTTTACCATCGACACCAGGTTGTTCCTTGTTGGCTTGGACTGTTTCCCAAACGGTGAGACATAATCCCGTTTTTCCTGTATGGCTAGGAAGAGGAAGCAGTACTGTCACACCTGGGGCTTCTCGGGATTTCTCTTGTATCTCTTTGACCTAAGTTGTCCACACTTGCTGCTGAGGCGGAGGGTCGGAGACCGTGCATGAGTTGAGGACGGGCGCTTTGTGAGGATGATACAGTCCTCATGGTTGGCTAAATCCAGGGACGTCAAGGTAGTAGTGCCCATCACCTCGGCCAGGCTGGGGAGCCCTCTACTGTAGAGCCCTGCTTCTGCTGCTCGACAAGGCCTCCTGGGCTTCAACACACTGATGCCTGAATGGACACTTGGAGTGAGGGGCCTGCAGACTGAAAGCAGAACAACAAGGATAAATAGGACAGATGGGAGAAAATTATTATTATTATTCCTGCAGGTAATAGTGAATCTGTGAATATGTACACTGCAAGTGACATCAGTGTCAGTACCTTGGCCTGCAGACAGGAGTTGATGGGGTCGAGAGGGAGTCAACACTGTTCGGGTTACGGCGCTTGACCGACTCGGGCGAGCCCGAGCCCATCTGCTGCCCGATCTCGGAGCCTGCAGGGGTGCAGGGGCCTCAGGGCGGGGCTCTTCCCGTCTGAGAGGGAGATGGTGGGGGGGAAGACTGGCGAAGCCTGGGGCAGGGGCACACAGCCGGACCTGGGCGATGTGTGCTGGAAGCGCTTGAGACTGGGATTGAGGCCAAGGCCTGGGACGGGCATGCTGAGGCTCCCCGCTGAAGGTAGGATGAGGACCCTCGGTCTGAGGGCGGGGTTATACACCTGGTGCTGTGAGGAGGACACTGAATTACTGCTGTGTCATAATGTATGTAACATTTAACAAATACATGCTTCCGTTATCTCTTTATCTCCTTGGCTGTTGATTAAGCAAAACTCACTCATTCAGACTCACTGTTGTTTCATCCTCGCTCCTCAGAGACCACAGACCCCCTCCTGGAGAAAGAAAGAAAGATGAAAAGACAGAGAGAGTAAGTGAGTACTGAATTCTATTGATTTTAACCTATTCACCAAAGGTCTAACGGTATTTTTAGTATTATTTCCACCTTTGTGTTACAATTAAGTCAATTTAAACAAACTGACAGAGTGAGACACAGAGTGGTGAGTATACTGTATGTACTATATTTGCTAGACTCAGTCCAAATTGTTTTAACAGCCTACAGCTTCAAATGGTGTGCCTATATGCCATGCTATTATTTAAACATCATTGTATAATCAAGCTCTGACCTGAAACATGTTTAGATTTTGCACACAGCTCTGTTGTGCTATTCATTGTTATTTTGGCCACTAGAGGGCTCCACTGATGCACAACAGACTCTCACTGCCATACTGTAAGTCCCCATACTTTCATTAAATGTTGTCTTTTTATCTTAGTGGAGATCTTACTGTAATATCTTTACAACTTGGTAATGCCAGAAAACATCTCCAATTTCACACATCTGTTTTCTGCTTAATTCATCAAAACGTGGGGCAGTTTTTAGATCAATAAAGTTCTGTCTAGTTAACAACTGGTTTCTAAAAATTGCCATCAGTCTCCATGAATCTATTACTGACTGGAGAATACACTGAGTGATGAACTTGGACTGATTTCTTCCCCAGATTGAAAACACACGGTTAAAGGAAATTGAAATCAGTTGTGTCTCGATGCTTTGCAGTAAAGGAGACGACAAAAGCAGTTCTTCACCTCTATAAAAATGTCTGGAAGGAACTTTACAGCTTTTGTGCAGGTTTCTTTCTCTTTTTTTTGCTCTCTGGTTCTTGTTTCCTGCCCGTCTGTCTGCCTACGTGTCTGACTGTATGTGTGTCAGTGTGTCTGTTCATTAATCAAATTATTAACTAGGATAATTAAGTGAGTCCCCTGAGCTTATCAGGAGCTGTGGTGTCTGCCTGTCTGTCTGTCTGCGTGTGTGTGTGTGCACATTTATGCCTCATCCTTTACTCATACCTAATTTGTCGACCAGAGCCACACACACGCACACACAGTGATTCAGTAGCAGGTGATTCAGGAAGCACAAGTGAAGTCATATGTTTGAAGAAGCCCCAGGTGTAAGTCAGTGTGTGCGTTACTGTGTATGTGTGTGTCTGTGTTTCTTGAAATAGTCGTCGCGAGCGGCCACGGCCGTTAATGAAGAATTGAGTCAGTGTGATAGCATTAGCCTGCAGCAGTGTCTAATCACCATGATCACATGCTGTCACTCAGTGTTCCTCAGACTCGCTTTTTCTTCAGATTCTTTCATTAGCAACTTTTCCTCACTGAGACCAAGCTACTGAGACAACAGCTAATCAGCTCAGCCTGCACTGTAGGAAGTCTGTTAAATAATGATAATTAACTGTAATTGCAAAGACAAGATAGTTGCAGTAGTTTTACATAGCTAAATATTCATATATTAAATTTTCACATTTTCATTTATTTCTTTATCTTGTATAATTTTAATTTTAAGGTAAAAGAGTTGGATTGTTTGCTGGAAGATTTGTTTTGCATGTAATGTTATTGAATCATGTTAACTTTATCAGTCAAGAACTAACTACACTTCGACTGCTGTATAACCGCAACCACAATAAAGGCAAATATTTTCTTTTCATTTGCTTTTTTGACTCCATAAATGTACATTTGCATTTAAACAGTCTGCTTTGTTTTCCTGTGACACATACAGTAAGTATCTGCTGTCCACGCTTGTTGCAATACAATAAAAATCTGACCTTGATATTTCTACAAGAATTAAGGTTTTAGCAACTGTTTCTCCATCATTATTTAGCCTACTTTTAAATATTTTTAATTTGGCTATCCCAAAGTCTTCAGATGAGAGTCTGACCAAACGTTGACAACTTTGGAAAAGTAAGCATCTTAAGAAATCAGACAGCCACATCTGTCACAGTTACCAACATAGCATCAAAGTAAAAATGTACCGGAGACAATGAAACCAGACACCTTAACTTTTTGTTTTGCTTTTGGAATTCAACATCATTCTACTTTAAAACTCTGTGTAAAAACACTTTGACTTGACACGTGATGTTTTATCATGCTCTATGAATAAACTGACTTTACTTGACCTCCAGTAAATTAAATAGAAATAACAAAGTTTTATTTTGATTTATGAGTTCGAAGAGCTGAGAATCAAGTAACCTGTTACAGTCGACTCTCCATGTGTAAATTGATTCTCTTCAAATGTCATGTAAACAAGAAACTTGGCTTCCATAGAAAAGAAAAAGATGATGACACCTTGCACTTATCCTCATTATAATATATATATATTGTTATTTAATCCCAAGTTCAAATGAAATTTAAAATGCTGGACAGTAAGTAGTCTCGTAAGACTGAAGAAGCTTCGTATCATTCAACAGCAAATGTTAATTGCTTTTTTACCCTGATCTACATCATACCAGTGTGGCTGTGTACCGCTGCCAAGCAGATGAAGATGGATATAAACCATGAATTCTGAGAGTAAACTGTTAACAAATATAAAACCCCAAATAGCCTGGGTGACACATGGCTCAATAAACCTATTTAGTTTCATCCATCCATCCATTATCTATAACGCTTATCCATCAAGGGTCGGGGGCTGGATTTCATCCCAGCTGGGGGTACATACACCTCTGTACGATCACCAGTCCATCACAGGCCAACGATATAGACAAACAAATCATTCACACTCACATCTACACCCACGGGCAAACTTTAAGAGAGTTATCAAATTGTCTTTATGGTGTCACAATGTCTTTGACTGTGGGAGGGAAGCCGAGTACCCAGAGAGAACCTACCACGGTTTCATGGAAACTCATATTTATATGTTGAATGATTTGTATGGCAACATATGTTGCGTCAGATTTTAAACAGTTTCATAAGACCCACTTGCCAGTCTTGTTTAGCGGGATGACCAGGTGTGAATGTGGCGCTTGACTCCACGCTGGCCAGTGCGGCAGGTGCTCCTGCGCAAGGGGCGGTTCCTGGAGAGGAGGGAGCGTGTTGACAGTGTAGTGGTTCAGCAGGCAGGTGATGACCACCACTCATCACCATCATCACTACTCATGACTGGCCAGGATCTGACAACCTGGCTGGGCTGGAAACAAAGGTTCAACAAAGATCTTGTTTACCTATCATGGTCAGTTTTAGTCACTGCCTTGAGAAAATAAATCCTGTGGTGTCATCGTGGTTATTCTGTTTTCAAGCTTGTACCATAGATTAAAACATGAGCATTTACCAAGCCGGAGGCGAGGAAGATTCTAACGGATGCATTATATTGGAGTGTGTAGGATGAAAAAGATTAGATTTGACCCATGCTTAGACTAAAAAGTCAGACCATCATCCTGTGCTGTGTTCATTTTGATCATTCCTTTTAAGTCTCTGTTAACTGCATGGAAGTGCAATACTAGTCATATCAGTGGATTTGCTTTTACTACAACTCTGTCACAGACCTTATCTCAGTCAGTTACTTTATCCAACAGTTAATCAGATTTTACTAAATGATAGAAAAACACAGCCAGGGCTTGAATCTGTTGTTTCTAACCTTGAAAAATAAACAACTTATTTATTTACATAAACATAGCCCTGCTTTTAACCTGTTAACAGTCTCCTGTATATGTGTGCATATATGTTGAGGCATCCATTTGTTTTTATATTTAAGGTATTGTTCTCAGCTGTATGACAAATAAAGCACCATGTCACATGTATGTGAGAGAAACATAAGTGCATTCGCTCATGAATTTTCTGTGAATCTGGATTAAAACTTCTCAGTAAAGTAAAATAATCTGATATAAGAAAATAGTTCATATGTGGTCGCACCTTTCATAATATCCAAGTCCAACAGCCGCACTCCAGAATGTATTTTTTCTTTGATAGTTTCTATACCTTGCGGAAAGCTCTCAAGTGCCAGAGTGAACATGGCTCATACTTGAAATTCAAGTAATCACTTATATAAATATTTAGTTTCTGGTTTTGGTTTTGTCCAACCAACAGTCAAAACCTAAAAGATATTAAAGTACGTAAAAAGCAAGAACAGCAGCAGATCTCATAATAGAACCAGACAATCAGTGACATTTCACTTTATACTTCCTGTTGGTTTGGGGCATTTTTATGAAACATAAATTAAATAAAATAATCACGCAAATAATGCAAATGATAAAATATACACAACTGTAATTTAAAACAACAGATTGCCAATAAACAGCATCTGATTCTGTAAAAGTTTTTCAGATGAATCCGAATAGAGACTCCAAATTTATGTAGCGGTCAGGGTATGTCCGACATATAATACACACACACACACACACACATACACATACATACACATTCACACACACACACACACACACACACACACACACACACACATATATACACACACACACACACACACACACAGCCAGACTAGACTAGACAGACAGACAGGGAAGCTTTTGTTCTAGGAGACAGTCTGTTTCAAACCCCTGTGCACATACACACACAGACACACACACACTAACACACACACAGACAGACACAGAAACACACACATTAACACACACATAGACATGACTAACGACAAATTGAGCATTTTCTATTAATTTTTTTCATAGGGCGACAGAGGTTTAAAGCTGCAGGGAACATAAAGTAGCTTGTGGACCTGCAGACACACACACACATAAACACTAGGATTAGACTGTTTTTTTACTAAGTTCACCAGTCCTCCCAGTTTCTATGTTCCTCCTGACCAGCTAACCTTTACACAGCCATGAGGAGACACAGACACAGTCACTCCCATAACCTTTACCTACAACTTTAATTAATCTCACCCCATTCAGGTGTGTCAATATGAAACTTTAACCCTCGTTAAACCAGTAACTCTGGAAACCTCAGTTTGATGTGGCTGAGCTCATCACCCTCTCAAAACAAACATCCACAGAGAATTCAGACTGTTTAAGATAAGGTTAAACCAGGCTAGTTTTGTGGTTTTATGAAACCACTTTGCACCGTCCCAGCAGTAACCCCATAAACCCTCAAGAGTCTGTGAAACCGGGTGGAAATCTACATTTTTGGTGCTTTAAACTACACCAATAAAGTTTCTTCCGCAGCACAGCAGCACAGTCTACATCTTGCTCTGGACCAAACTCCGACGGTTACCTGGTGAGTTCAACCAGCCCTGCTGCTTATCTCATTAGAGTGTGACCATCAGGGGCTGAAATGATCGCTGGTTGAAAGCCAACTTTAATGGTTTTACTATTCCAGTTTCAGAGGAGAACTACATATGGTGGTTTCATCCTTGACATAAATCACCTTGGTTGATTTGACTCTTTCAGCAGAACTACAGCCCCAACATCAATTTCATCCAGTCAAGACTAAAGGGCAACATAAAACTTAATGGATTTTATAAATACAATACTGATACATATATGATAATATGCATTTTTCTAAGTTGAAAATTGCTTTGATATGTGCATCTCAAATTAAAAATTATTCACAAATCGACGACAACCACAGTGATAACAGACTTAGTATTTATCAATAAAACCAATAATGGATTCGGACACTTCTACAATGAGAGCTGTTTAGAAGACTTATCTCAGAGAATTTGGTCCAAAATCAAATTTTTAAACAACTTTTCAAACATTCACAACAAAGTATATCCTGATTGTTGTAAAAACCCTAAATCAATGATGTACTACATTTACTACAGAAGTCACTTACATTTATTAATGGTTAACTAACATTTATACCGTATTATCATTAAAACAAAATTATGAAGGGCCACCGAAGCCAAAGGGAATTTCAATTTAGGCAATCTAGCAAGAGGATGTATCTAGATTACTTGTTCTTCTTAAGAGAAAAGCAGCAAATTGACACATTTGAGGAAGCTGGAGTTTCTAGTTAATGGGCATGAAAACATCATTTTCTCCCAAATGCAACAATATCCATAGAAAAACAAATCAACAGACAGGAAAGAAATCTGAGACTTAAATGTGCTAAATTGATCACTGATGGATTTTGTCTCTTGTTTAGATGAGGAACTCACCACAGAGTTAGGTCTGAAGTTCATGGCTGGGTGGGACTCCCTGATGAAGGTCAAGGTCTCACCTGTAGACCCTTTGCTCAAGACTCCCGATGTTTATATTCCAGTGATTATAAAGCCAAGGTATTTCCAGATGGTTGAGTTCCGTTTAAACCAAAAACAATGAAACTAAAGAAACTAAAACAAAACTCCCACTGCTGCAGAGAAACCCCAACCATATGTCCCGGATAAGACACCATGTGTGTGTGTGTGTGTGTGTCTCACCGGGTGACACACACTCGGTTTGACCAAGCTTTATCTGCAAATTTTCAGGCCAGCCGGTTGATTCCCACTGGGTCCAGGACACACTCACACAGTTACTGAGGAAAAGCAGCCGACTAGGATCGGCCCCTCCTGGCTACTTTGGCCACTCACCTTCACCACCACTCACCCAATAGCTAGAACAAGGCAAAATGTGAGGACGGGGGGAGAGTAAAAAGAGGGGAGGGTGGAGCGTCTGGAGAGAGCAAGAATGAGGGATGGACAGAATACCATGAGAGAAAGAGAGAATGAGACAGGGATGGGAAAGGGGGGGAAGCAGAGCTTGAAGCTGAACTTCTCATATGTGAAAAAAATTAAGAATTTAAAACAATAAACTCGCAAATGTATCTGCTCAAACAACAGAACTCTCCGTGGGCTCTTTCTAGCAGATCACTGTTACATTGCTCATTAAATCACTATGTTGCAAGAAGTACATCAAATATAAGAAAATCATCATTTCCAGTAGCCTATGGAAGTGAGAGTTTTATGTTCTTTTGCGTACGAAACTGGTAAACGTTACAGAGAATAAGGGAGCCTATTTTCTTTTTAAAGGGAATCTTGTTGTCTTCTCTGCTTCTAAAACACCATTTTTTAAGCACAAGTTCTCTAAATATGCATGCGCTGCATGGAGGAACATTTTGTTTTCATTTCATGCAGCCGATAAGAGATTGAATACTGGATCACATCTATCAAGAACAGAAGTTTCTCATTACATTTTGTATGTTTCACATTTTGGTGACTGTCATTTACAGCTGTTAACTCAATAAAGAAATGGGCGACGTATGAGACATGAGGAGAAGGGGATAACAGCAGTGAAGACTGCAACATTGTTGTTTTGTATCTTTTTTAGATTCATCAGATGGTCGACCTTGTTCACTGCAAAATCATGTCCACGTGAAACTATTCTGCATTATCGATGTGCATCATATCATGTGACCACCTTCGAAAAAATGATGCTGTATACAGTCTAGTATGTACAATATAACGAATAAGTAGACGTTGAATCAGTAATGAAGTCAGCAATAGGGATTGATTAGTTTCTATGTTAATACTGTTTATCATATTTTACTGCACACATGTTAGCATGCCACTCAAGCATGGACATGCAGACACCCAGTATGTAATGACTAATCCTACAGTTATCAGACTTCATCAGAAAGTCACATGATTTCCACAAATGAATGAAGTGAAGGAGAGACGGAGGCCAAACTCATGGCGGTAAATGACGCAAGTGTAACACACATGAAGAAACATAAACACACAGACTGAAATAATGAACAAACAGACACATTCCTCTGCTTCATAAAGGAGAATCACACTGTAAAGGGTAAAAGGAACAGACAGACACTTAAACACACTGTAATGCTAACGACGCCTATCTGTGTGTGAAGCCACCCAGACCTACACTGTGTGTGTGTGTTTGTGTGTGTGGGCACTCTGCCTGCTGGACAGCTTGTCTGTCTCTCTGTTCCTTGTCAGTTGGTGCTGAACTCTGTCTTTCGCCAGATCACTCCTACAACTCTCTCCTCCTTTCTCCTCTCTTTCCTTTTTCACTCTTACCTTGTCTCTATGTAGTATCTTAATAGCAGCATATATGGCCAACTAAGTACTGTATTTAGTTATAATACGAACCCTTCATTGCATTTTTATTTTACACCATTTAACTATTATCATCCCAGTTATTAGTGTGACAGGTTTGTTGCAGTACTGAGAAACGTAACAAAAAATTAGCTGCTTTCCATCTGTATTCCTCTGATGATGAGTCATAATTCAGAAAATACTTGGTGTTGCTATAAAAAACATGTCTGGCCAGACCAGCTGACCATGTGTGTGTCGCCTGCGCAACTCTGTCATCTAAAATGGGGAGGTCAGCTGGCTCTGTCAGCAGACCTCCTCCCTCCTCTTGTTCTGTTCTTATTTTCTATGCTCTCTCCTCTCTATTGTGTCTTCCTTCCCTCTACTCTCTTGTCTCTGATCCTCCCTCAATTTTTCACCTTCCATTCTGGGTATTACCAACAGGGGAAATCATTTTCATGCTATGTTTCCATCCAGATGTTCTGTACCACAGTGAATTCTATAAGATTACATAATAAATATCGATACACCAGTTTTTCCATGTAGCCAAGCAGAAAAATAAAACATGTTTTAGTGTAATATTTAGACCATGTTCTCAAGCATTTCACTTTTTTTTTTGCTAGAGAGATCTTAAAATACACATTTAAAAATGCAAATGTACTGCTTTTTTTTTTTTCCAAGTAATCAACCTTTCTCTCCCTCATTTTAAAGCAACAAAGCTGTGCAATGCAAATTATGAAAAATATCCTTTAGCTACAAAACATGCTTCATACTGAAGATGCATAATAAAACTGGATCTAGGTATGCAGAAATGGGTTCCTATAACTCACAGTGGCTTCACAAACATACCCTACATCTCAGTTATATGTTCATATGTGTGATATGTATACTAAAATGAAACTAAACAGCCCTTTAGGTTAATGGGATTGAATCTAATAAGCATTTAATACCTTTAGAAACAAGTAGACGAAGTTAGTTGTTTCTGCTAAATGCAAAACACATTAGTGAATGGCTATCTTTCTTATGCTTTCTTCTTTCATTCTATATTTCGCACCAGCTCACTGCATCCAGAAACACTGAGTTTATAAGTCAGAGCAGCCCTCCACCCCTGCAGATAATAAAGACCTTCTATTTATTTGTTTATTTTCCATATTTATTTTATTCAACTGTTCTTATTATTATAATTTTTTTTGCTAATGTTTTATCTATCACGCCGCAGGAGTTTCTGTATATGATGGTCTAAGTTTTCAAAGATCTTTGGTTTGCTCTCACAGGAATAAATTTGTTATTTACACTTACCATAAACTGTCAATTTACATAGTGGAGTGTTAAAACCCCGGCTTATCTAAAACGCCTTTTAAAATGCAGGGGTCTAACTATCGGTTATTTTAATTATTGATCAATCTGTCAATTCATTTACTAGATTAAATGATTAGTAATTATTATCCAATTAACTGTTAGTCCAATCTTCACAATCGTGATAGTAGAACAAGGAATGTTTGGTTACCCTAGTTAGAAAATTAATTAACGCTTAAAGAAGGCAAATTATTTCGAGTTGCTCCAGTTCTGTAAAATTTAACTGGGTACTAGAGTCCAATTTTGTAGTATGGAAAAAAAATCAGTGCTCAGAAGTGGCCACGGCCTGACTGCATCTATGTCTTTCAAACGTATGTTGTTTGCTGTTTTAATGTCCTCAACTGTTCTACAGTTTTAAAGACTAAAGACAATTTTACACGCTTGTTCACAAGGCGACCGCCAGTTTAAGACAAGCAGTCACAGAAAAGAAGAACATTTTCCAATGAGGTCAGGACTCTTTCCTCACTATTGAATCGCTGCTGGTTTGTTCACTGAAGAAAAAAGTCACCAACACTCAGGACCTGGCTGTGATGGACTGACTCCACCAGGATCCCCGCCTGGTTATGACTTAGTGACTTTAGCAGACCGTGCTGTTAAAGGATACTACAACAATTTTACCACCTCAACCTTGAAGACACAGATTACACAGAGAGCCCTCTGCTCTACTCCAGCATTGCTAATTGTATGCAGTATGGGAAATGTATATGTAGAGTTTTTGGAGTTTGACCTATAACTGAAATAAGTCAGGATGCCTCTGCCTCTGCTGCTGCATCATCCTCAACTTTTAAAATCCAGAGTCCCAGCTTTATCTGGCACAATATTTCAATCACAGTATCTCCAGCAAACATGCTCCCAAAGGCAGGCAGATTTGGACCTTAACTGACATGATCTGTCAGCGCCTAGTTTATACAGTACTCAGTTCAAGTCTCTGCAACTTCAAGCAAACAACAACAACAGCAACAAAAACAAACTATTAAAATATTTTCACTTCCTGGTCATGTTGCATCAGAGATGACTGCTGATCTCTTCCCTCCCTCTGTGCTGTTGTCTAGACAGGAGGAGGCTGTAAGCCTGGCAGGCAGGCAGACACTCCATGGTTAATCTAAAGCAATTAGCTCATTTGTCATCCGCTGCCTGCTCTGTCTATCTGCCTCCTCCTCCACCTCCTCCTCCTCCTCCTGCATTCAGCTAAAGGTCACGGGCGGTCATTGCCGAGTCAGATGGCTCAGAGAGAGCAGACAGACAGAGGGGAAGGGGAGGAGGGATGGGGGGTAGGAGGGGGTCAGGAGAACGGAGGGAGGGGTGGACGAGAGGATGATATGAGGGTAGGAGAGAGAGGATGGAGTAGAGAAAGACTGGAAGGAAGAAAAATATTGTGGGGAGGAAGGAGGGAGTGGAGAAAAAGAATGGAAAGTAGTTGGAAAGGAAAGGGGGAGAAAGGATGCAGTGGAGGAGGGAGGAAAGGAAGGAAGGAAAGGATAAAGAAAGGGTAGGACATGAGAGAGGGAGCAAGAGAACAAGAGACGGCTGAGAGGCTTAGATGCAAAGAAGCAGAAAGAAAGGGAAGGAAATGATCGAGTAAGGAAGGACAGAAAAAAGAAAGCTTATATTGGAGTGACAGTAGGAGAAAGGGGAGAAGGAGAGAAGGAGAGAAAGAAAAAAAATCAGTGATGAAAAGAGAAGAAAGGGAAGGAGAAAAGGGCAGGAAGAGAGAGAGAAGCTTGCTAATTCCTCTCCCCCCTCCTTTCTCGGTCCTCGGATGACTCGACAGTCTGGGTAGTCAGAAATAGCACAGACAGCTGTGTGCGTGTGTGTTTGTGTGTGTGTGTGTGTGTGTGTGTGTGTGTGTGTGTGTGAGTGTGCGTGTGTGAGTGTGTGGTTGTGTGTGTGTGTGTGAGAGAGAGTTATAGGTCATAGGTGCACACAATTTGCTTGCCAATTTCCATGAGAAAGGCTATAGGGGGTGAAAGGGGGGGTGCACACAAACACACACAAACACACACCACCACACACACACATGCACTCATACACACACACACACACACACACACACCCTCTCCATTGACTTTGGATGCCACGGTCATGGTGCAGTCAACAAGTGTGGGAACTTTGGTCCACGAAACTCCCACTGCTGGTTTCAATAGTGGGAAAATGGAGAGAGAGGTGTGTGTACGTCGTGTGTTCATGGTGTGTGTGTCTGTGTGTCTGTGTGTGTGAGTGTGTATGTTTGTGTGTGGTTGAGGGGGTCAGTTATCATCCCTCCTCATCTTTCTATCAGTCTCCTCTCTGATTCTCATCTTTCGCTCTGAAAAACAAACATTTCATTTTCAACACGTTTGCACGTTTCAACACGCTCTGGACACAGTGAATAACTATACAGTGATTTTTTTTGATTGGAAAATGAAAGAGAAACTATTCATAGATAAAACAACCAAATGTGAATGTCTGTTTTTGTCAAATTCACGTGACAGAAACACCTGAAAAATCAAAGCACTGGATCACATGGATGAAAATTCCTTATTTCCACAAATCCATCCTGCTTATTGATTTACAGAGATACTGGAGCTGACTCCATCCAAACTGTGTGACAAACTTCCTGACAGTAGTCATGTGGTACATATCGCCCTACCACTGCAGCCGTATTTTGCAGACTGGGACATTGAATCACCCATGACATGTACCTTTCAACACAGGCTATTTCAGTGTGTCTGGTTATTTACATACAGTTTGTCACGTTGGGTTCAGTCATATCACACAGTCCTGTATTAACGTACAAATATTTTTTTTAAACGTGAAAGGCAGGGGAAGAAATCGCTCTTCTTAAACTGTAATTTTTATACCAGTGAAGTTCCTCATCTCCCAGGATTTCTGCAAACTAACTGGCTTAACTTGAATGTTCAGCACAGGCAGAGTAAAATAGGGGGAAATAAAATACAATAGAGCAAATAAAAGATACAAGAGGAGTATAGAGAAGAAGAATGAAAGGATGGTAGGGAGAATATAAAGTAATATAGGAAACCAATGGCAGAGTAGATGAGTGTAAAGTGGAGTAGAAGAGGGTAGAGTAAATGGAGTAGATCAGAGTAGAGGGGAGGAGAGTGGAGCGGAGCATTAGTCTAAATTTAGCGTGCTAATCCAGGGAACTCCCATGTTAAACTGTGAGTCCCATCTGGAACGCTAGCTATGCTAACGCCAATGGCGAGAGGGTCACAGACTATGAGTCGACTAAATATTCTCACCACGAGACTCTTTCAACAAGACAGTCAGGGTGCTGTGACTTGTGACCCGTGACCTTCTGGCAATAAAGGAGGGAAAAAAAGACAATAATAAAGTAAAACAACTCTTAAAGTCAGAGTTGGAAGTTTGGAACCAGAGTAGACTAAATATCTGGTGCTAATAAGCAGCCACACAAAGAAACGATTTACCACCGGTGCCCAACACACATAGGCCAGTTTACTACCAACTAAAATTCAGAGGAGATGGAGACTACAACAGCTTTGAAATATTGATTTCTTTTGGGAACTGATCACTTCAACACTGATCCACCTATCTGAGCTCACATTGTAATAATGTCTAGGAAGCTAATAATACAGCTCAGCTATGGTTTAGCTCGTTCATTCACCTGTAGAGCACAGTGGCTAACACTGCCTTCCCTTTTCGGCTTTGCTTTGCGTGCAAAGGTTCTTCTGTAGATGCTCATGTTATCAGTAGAGCTGATAACATGAGCATGCACCTGTACAAGCTATTTACCATTATCTCCTCACATCTGTGGCTATCATAAACAATTAAGATTAGAGCTGATATATTAACATATCAGCTTATATGTCAGCTGATAAGAAACAAGAAACAGCTGTACAGAAACAGATCATTATCAGAAATATGTACGTTGTTTAATATGTTTCTCTAAAACCAGATTTTTAAAACTTAAAACTTACATATCAACTTGTGTCGCTAAGAAGAAATGACTTTTCCTTAATGTATAATAATATAATTACGAGCACAAAGTTACAAAAGATATGTTTGGGCACATGACTAGAATCAGATTAGACTTCCAGTGTATTGTTCACTGTAGGAGTAAATTTTCCACTACTGAGTAGAGCTGAGTCTACAGTAATAAAATGAACATCCTGTCACTGTGAAGGTCACAGTTTTGATCCTGTCACTCCGCCTCCAATCACACGTCTGTGATTCATTGTTTGAAGGAGCAACACTTGCAAAGGAAACATGGATGAACAGCTGATTAGAGTCACTTCAAGCTTCACAGTCTGCTGTGTATAACAGCTGTAAGCGTTACAAGGTTCTTATGTAATTACTTTTCTTTCTTTACTTTCATTTTATTAGTCCCCCGACGGCATATTTTTACACACAAATTGGATACACAAGATGTTTACTTGCAATATTTGCTTTAAAAAAAGAGGTTTTAACGAGTTGTTTTTACATTACATTGAAGGACACTACTTAATTAGCACTGTCTAACTTTGCTATGCTAACTCATCAGAATAATGTAATGGTACAAAAAGAAATTTCAAGTGGCAAAATAATACTTAATGTTCACTTTTATTTTCCAGGGTTTCTTTATCTGTTTGCTGAGGTGAATTGTGGTTGGTTTGAAGCTGAAATAAACAGCCTACAAAAACTGCACTGTTTATGTTAGCTGGTATGCATTTCACCAACGTGTGGACTTTGTATTTATCATAGCATTCCTCTGTCTGGCACCTGTCTGGATGCTTATGTGCCGTTTCTTGACGCTGAAAGCTGTAATTTACCATTCCAGCACTGGTGACATAAAGAAAATGTCGACTATATGACAGACAGACACAACATCTGCCCGATCTGCTCTATCATTTAGCAAAAAGAAAAAAATCAGCCAAGCTTCATTTGTGTTGTAACTTTTCTCTCACTTCCTTTGAGAACATGACTATGGTGATTAGGCGGGGGTGCTGCATCTTAAAATGTACTTCTACAGAAATAAAACAGGAAACCATTATAAAAAGTGATATAAAATTCATAATGCAGTCTGGTCTGGTCCTGCCCATAATCAGTCAGAGTGACACATTAACACCAGGGAGAGAGTTATGTTTTAAAATGTTTTTAAATGTGTTATTTCTGGTTTTTAACTGTAACCACAAACAGCAGTCTGGCCTAGTGCTTTAACACAATGAATAAAATAAATAAAAATTAAATAGAAGTCTGAGTGTGCTGACATCAGAACCAGTAAAATGGAAACACAGACAAAAGCAAATGACACACCTAGTGCTGTAACGAACACACACACATGTACAAAGCTATTAATGTTAACAATGGAAAAAGTGAGAGTACGTGAAGTCCTACAAGTGGGACCAGAAATCACTCACACTGACTGTGACACACACACACACACAGACAGACAAACACACACAGCTCCTCTGTGTACTAGCTGACCTGCAGAGCATTCTGTCTGAAACATATGAAAATCAAACCTCATTATCAGCTGCTTGTCTGGCTCTGTGAGTGTGTGTGTGTGTCTCATTATAATTCTAGCCAGAAGGAGCTAGACTACCCCTGTCGTCTCGCACCCCCGCACACACACACACACACAGACACAGTCTTACGTACACAAACACACTCTCACACACACAGTCAGACCTTCGTACACAAACACACACACACACACACTGTTGTCACATTTGAATGTGAAAGAGAGAGGGAAGTCAGACAGAGTCGCAGAGGGTAGGTCACATGCAGTGGGCTGTGTGTGTGTGTGTGTGTGTTTGTGAGAGTGTAATGGCTCTGATCCAATGTGATACTAGACATAATAGTAATCATTAACAGTCTGCACTGGGTGTATTTGTACAGACACGCACACATTCACAGTGCATCAGTTTATACGTAGTCACAGGCATCGCTGATTCAGTCCCTGCTGCCCACAGTGTCAGATACTGCCAAAGTGCCCTTGAGCAACATATTTTATATGCATATATATATATATATATATATATATTTTTTTTTTATTTTTTTTTTTTTATAGTCCTATCTTAATAGGGCTGCAACTAATGAAGTTTCATTACCAATTACTCCACCAATTGCTTCTCAACTTAGCAATGAATCTATCAAACTGAAAACAGTGAGCAATTTTCTAGATCTCAAGGTTGTATTGTCACATATCTACCAATAAACTGTCCAAAAATATTAAAGTTACTAATGTAACACGAGGAGAGGCAGCACATTCTCCTATTTGAGAAGCTTAAGTGTCAAATGTTTGGTATTGTCGCTGAGAATAGTTACCAATTACTTTTCTTTCAAACATATAATCAATTAATCAACAAGCTCTACTACTACTGTTTTCTGGTGCTGGCTTTGTTCTTGTTTATCAAGATTGAATATAGTATGACCAGCGTGACTCTCATCTTCTAGAGTTGACATCAGGCTGATTTGTTGGTTAGATGCCATTAGTTGGTGTAGCTATTATCAGTTTAGCCATATGGGATTCAGACTTATTATATACTGAAAACTGCAATGAGAGTACATTTAAGTTGGTGAGAATTTTACCTACTCAGCTAATTATTTTAAAAATCTGCAAGAACTGCAAGAACAAAGCAAACTGTACATTTATTTTTATCTATACACTTCACAGTCAGTCACATCCTCTGTCATAAATCCATTTGTGCAGAACTGCTGCCTAAAAAAACCAGCGAATATTTTAATACCAGTGTCCCAAAACTGTAGTTGAAGGTCTTAACATGACTCATAACTGAGCCAGAATGTGCTGCAGTAACACAAAGGGGACCTGCACAGAACTCTTCCCTTTTCTCTTCTTCATGATCACTGAAGGCATTTTGGTGACAGTTGAGAACATTATGAAGGAGAGAACTGAGTCAAAACAAATATTCAAAGACAAACCAGCTATGCCGAAACTTCAGGGGTGTGTGTGTGTGTGTTAGATAAGGTGAAGCAAGAGGTAGCGAGTGTGAGATCAAACCTGCAAAGGGACGGGGAAAGGGCTGTGGGTACGTCGTTGTGTGTGTGTGTGTGTGTGTGAGCCAGACATGTTGTCCCTGTCCAAACAGTGTTTTGCTGCCAAGCCAAACCAGCTCAGCCGGTCCTTACCCACACACACACACACACACACACACACACACACAAACACACAAAAACACACAAAAACACACAAACACACCTGGCTAGACACAACAATGTCTGAACACTCTGAATGTCTGTCTGACCCTGTGTGTTGTGTGTTTGTGTGTGTGTGTGTGTGTGTGTGTCTGGGAAAATTCATTTCCACACTGATAAACAATGGTAATGAACTGAAAACACATCTAGCCGTGGCTAAACTTTGTGTGAATGTGTGTGGAAAACAGGTCGATGTTATGAATAATGCTAATGACTTACACGGACATCTACAGTATGTGTTCAAACTGTGTGTGTGAGTGTGTGTGTCATGTGATTCAACAGGCTGCTTTCACTGAGCTCGCCTCACTCAAAGCTCTACTAACTCTTCTATATCATCAATGAATCAAATGACATGTAGACGCTGAGAAATTATGATTTTCCATGAGAATGACAGCCGCTGTTTGCTCCTTTTTCTACAGTTCAATCCTTTACTCATTCTGATTAGATTCTAGTTAAAGGTGACTTCAGCATTTGAGAGATTTATCACGTACTCTGCAGCTTTACAAAGCTTTTTAGCCTCTTATAACTCATACCTTTGGAAGCTGTTTTCAGGACCAAAGCTCTTAAAAACCCCACTGTACACTACACATCCAGCATCAAACTGCAGACAGACAAAGTTAGAGACGAGCAGGCGCTAAAAGGAGAGTGAATGTTGGAGTAATATTCACCAGGTGGACACAGACATCTGTGTCTGCTGGATATGTAAATGTTTGCTAGCACTTTAGCCATAACAACATTATCAGGTAGGTCTGAGGTATGCATTTGTGGGCTTGTTATTCTACCCTCCGGGTGGCAAAACAATCAATTAATGCAGCTTTAAATTACATACAGTGCATTGTTATCAGTCCACAGTCTGTATTTTGTCATCGTCAGTTCACTTTAGGTTTATTTTAGTTGTATGTGATTAATTTCTCAGATTCTTTACTAGATTAATGTCATGTCCTGTACAGTTCCACCATTTCATCTCAGAAAATCTTTGAAATGAAACAACCTGCAGAAGGAAAATGTCTGCTTAAACTGCTCATAACATCACATCACATCCACACTGTGGTTGTAATATATAAAGAGGTGTCACAAGTGGACATTGCTTCATTTTTAAGGGTCAAAAGTCACAGAGCTTACTAAAAGGCAACAGTATTAAGTGTAATCTGTCATAATACACTTCTTTAATTCCACATTTTCTTAAGCACAATTTGTTTAATAAAATATGTTCATATCCTCAACCCTACCTGCTGCTCTCAGAAACTAAAAACCAACAACACAAACACATAACTGCTTTAATGCTTCCTCTTTTGCACTGTTCAGTTGCTGCTGAGCAAGAGACTGAAGCCTCACCTGCCTCACAAGAGCAGCTCAGCGGCCAACAGTAGAAACATTAGAAACACCTGGCTTTGAAAGGATCTTTTCTTCCTCAGACTCGTCTCAAATCAGCCCAGATCCTCACTTTATCCTCCACATGAATCAACTTGCCTTTGCTTTTGTGTCGTTTACGTGTGTGTGTGAGAGAGAGAGATAACCTCTACTTTAGACAAAACATACGTCTATAGAAACCCAAACAATATCATAGTGACAAAGCCATTCAAATGAAGCGTAGCAAGGAAAGTTTTTGAAAAAAAAAAAAGAAGAGAGAATGAAGGGGGGGTGTAGTGTGGCAAAATAAAAAGGGAAAATATTTAACTGTTTTCTGTTTGATTTTATGAATTTCTGTTTGTTGGAAAAGGTCTTGACGCTGGGCAAAAACCCAAAAGACACCTGGAAATTCTGTTTCTTATTCAATTTCTGTGTGTGAGGGATCAAAGTGAATTTCCATGCACTTAAGCTCACAGCCGACAGTGACTTAAGTTGTCAACTCTGCAGCATCTGAAGTGTCCGAAATGTTTACCATAAGTGGGTCTGTTGGGTAATGACGGCTTAATGGATGGATGGCAAACAAGCTGGGAAACTGGCTCGGTTCCCTCCGAAGCACAAAACAATATGGGCCTCATATATTTGTGTGTGTGCCAGCTGGCAAGGTTCTCCACACTGAACGAGGTGTGGGAGGTTGTTGGACACAATGCGAGCAGCGATTGTGTTTCCGATGTTGCCAAGAATCTGTCAACTCAGGTGCGATGGGAGCTTTTTTTTCTGGCGCGCAATCTGTAAGACTATCCACACTGTCCTGTTTGACGGAAAGGAGAACAACTACTTTCTTTAGAAGTTCCTGCTTTCCACTTTGAATTTTTTCTACACTCTAAAAATAAAAGCTTTTCTCTTTCTATAGCCTTGTGGTTCAACTGGACTGAGACAATGTGCTCAAAGCAACAGGTGGTAGAACAATTAAAGTCTGATGTGATAACAGGAAGGTGCGTCTCTCTCTATAGGCCAGAAAAAGAAAATGTTTTCAAAGTACAAACCGCAATAACACACCCGTATCTGATCAATGATACCGATGTTCATTTCCCATCAATGGAGTAATCAATGCTGATCTATTTTAACCACAACCTTAACCACATGTTTATTATTGAAACCATAACAACAAACATCCAAGGAAGTACCTATTTTAACCCAAACTGTTACTATGACAACAAAGGCCGTGTACACCTGCCACTGGTACGATCCTATAGGTTGTATGTGAGGGTAGGGACAAGCAAACTACATGGTTGTTCAACTTGGAGGACTTGTTGCAGCTAACAGTTGCTTTTGTCCATATTTTGCAGAAGTGGAGATTCAATCAAATTACCCACATCAGAAAGATTGTGCGTACTTGTGCAAAAACACACACATTACAGTGTGCAGATGGAAAGCACAAACTTACATGAATACATAAATACTTGTTCTGCCATCTAAAGGGTGTATCTATTTTATTCTCGCCAGTCATCAAAGATAAAGATATCTTCAGGAAGTCACAATGAATGACATCAATGTCAATATGTGTTTCATGTCTGTGTGTTAATATTTGACTGAGTTATGACTCAGAGGAGGAATATGATTTCTGACTCAAAGTCACCTCATGCAGTATCTTTGCCTCCACTTCAACTCTCCCCCCAGGGAGGCTTTTGTCTTTCTCTTTTGGCTTTGTCCTGCTGAATATCCACGTCTACTGCGGACCATATCTTCTAATTTCCCAATGGTTAAAATTCTGTCCAGATGAGTTAAATTACAGAGGAGCGCAGTGAATATTCCCCACCTCCCCCCTGTAATTTTAATCTTGTCCAAATAGGGCTTTAGTGTGGATTTAATCTTGGCCGACAGCTCAAGAAAATGTCACAAAACTATGGTAACTTAGCATAACTGTAACCAAATGTTATTTTTATAAGCACATGTACTTTTTTATTTTCTCACCTTTTTAAAATCACATCTTTTCTGTGCATGTAAAGTTGACAACAGGGTCTGTGTACGTGTTTTCTAGCCTGCTGCTTTGTCTAGACACTGTAGTCTAGCCTCTGTGTGTCTGTGTGTTTGTGGTAATCAGAGAGGGAGGGGCTTGTTGTCGTTTAGTTGGAGCTTGGATTGTGTTGAGCTGGGTGTTTAAAATAAGAATTGCTTGTGCATCACGCCTGTGTGTTTGAATAGTTGAATGTATAATGATAATTATTACTAATATAAACAAAAAGGCGGAGCTGGCAGTGTCGTCTGTGTGTGTGTGTGTGTTTGGATGCAAATTATGTGGTCCCAGCTGTTTCCTATGGGCCAGAGGGCAAAGTGAGGCAGACACAGTCCTCCCCGACAAGTCTGTGTGTGTGTGTGTGTGTTTGAGCGTGCATGTGTTGGGGGTCAAGCCCACGGTCATGGACGTCTATGTCATGTGTGGGGGGTTGAGAGTGTGTGTGTGCGTTTTGCAGACTGAAGTGTCTATTGTCTAGACTCAGGTCTGGATCAGTCAGGAGGACCAGACTGACTGACTGCACGACATCTCGGCTTCACTGTCTCACCAGCGGAGTCTGCGGGAAAACTACATCACACACAGCTTGTGACACACCATGATGTCAGGTAGCAGGACAACATACAGTATCTGTACACTGTGTCAGGAACATGTCAACATTACTCCTGTGACTCTGCATAGTCGGTGAAAATCAGCTTCTCTGACACAATGTACAATCATGCACGTCATCTAGTCCAGGAGCCCAGCATTAAAACGTAAGCATCAGTACTGAACTTCATTAGTAAAACCACATATTAAAGTGTTTATTGATGCTATGAAGACATATATTATTAAATCCATGTCTGCTATATTGTCATTCATTCAGCCTCCACTTATGGGTGCCCACAGGAGTTGTAGTCGTTGACAAATACATCAATAAATACGTATATCCACGACAACTACATTATAGTGTGTTATAAAATATGTTTATATACTGCCAGTAAAAGCTAAAGGCTGGTGGGATTAATTTAAGTGTTTCCTTTTAATATTATTTCACTGCAGATATAAATTAAGTATCAAAAGTCTGCACTTAATGCTTGGTCAGATTATTAAGTTTGCTTAGTTATTTTTTGTCATATTTTCTGTTTTAAATCAGAAAATACTGTAAACTCTATTTTGCTGCATGAAAAAAGGGCTAAAAATATGTTTCCTGAACTTAGGTATGAACAAAGGTTTTCTAGCTCTTTGTTTGTCTGATAATTTACAACATCCCTACAGTCAGTCACCAACTGATGATAGTACAGCCAATCAGCTGTCAGTACTTACAGCACTGTCAGCAGGTAATGCTTGATTACTCTGAAGTAACAAATCAATCAGTAACACTTCATTAATGCCTCATACACACACACACACACACACACACACTCCTAAATACATCTGCACTCTATAAAACAAATGAATGAAATGGAGTTAATCAATGCAATCAATAAATTCAGTGAGTGCAGGTTTAAAAACGCAGGGTCACATTTTGGTGACTAGAGAGTGTTGTTGTTGTTTACACAAACAACGAGATAATCAACTCAACTTAATGAAAATGAAGAATATTGAAAACAATGAGACGTAAACTGTGTTGAAACACAGAGACACGTACACACACACACTTCCAAAACCAGACCCCATTCTTGTGACAATGAACCTTTCACCCCTCCCCCTCCTTGCCCTCTACTGACCTGACCCTTGACCTTTGCCCTCCCAGACACCCAGACTGCCTCACTTCACCCCCTCCTCTCTGCAGATGCACAGCAACCTTAGTTTCATATGCAAAAAATCCCCCATCCACACACCAAGCATTTGCATACATACATGAATATTTGAATTGTAATGGAAAGTATATGTTACACATACGTGTGTGTGGACTGATTCACTCCTGTAGATCTGTTCAGACATGTAGAATTGCTTCTCATTCTCAAAGGCTATATTTCTTGAGGTATAATCTAAAATAACCCTGCTATTTCATGGTGATATAAAACAATACATTCACTTAATTAAAAAAGTCAAACAGATGGTCCTTCAGGGAAAATAAAGACAGTCACTAACAGCTAAATAACTAAAACGTGTAGGTATTAAATGTTAACTTTGTAAACAAACAACTTCAGTTGTTAGAAATAAATACCTCAGCGTCTTCAAATTCTTCTTTTCAAGAATTGTTCATCCAGTTACTTCTAGAAGATAAACATCCTCTTATGTTTTGGTTCAGACTATTTCATGAAAGACTGTTTGTTTTCCATGTCACACCACAAAATTATACAGGAACACATTCTGGTTTAGACTAATTCATGAAAGACTACATATCACAGACTGCAGATTACAATGGAGTGCCATCTTGGGGCTGAGTGTAATTAAAGAAAGCAAAAAAAAAATTACACTAAATGACACATCGCTGTTTGTAAGACTAGACAGCCAAACAGCAACTTATCTGGGTTCTGACTAAATAATGAAAACACGTCATGTACCCAGGCTCAGACTAGTTAATGGACACCTTTTTTAACACTACACTGACATTAAAAAAACACCTCAGTCTCATAAAAGCAGACAAAAATTGCAGTTGTTAGAGGACTTAAAATACATCAGACCTTTTTTCATATTACTGATGACAGTGTTGACATTTTGAAGACTCTACAATATATTTAAAAACTAAAGGTATTTCTTAAATTCAGTGACAAAAAGCTTATTTAAAGGACATTAAAACATACGTCCCTTAGCATATGTTAAATCTATTCCACAGTAAAAGATGACACTAAGCACTTAAACACTAGACAGCAAAATCATGACTGTCTCAGACTAATTAACAAAAGCCAAGACACTTTCTAGTCTTTTCTTCAACATAATGAGATGTAAATGTGAACATTTTGAATACTAGACAACCTAATGCCAACTTCCTCCGATGCAGACTAATTAATGAAAAACAGGACACTGTTTTTTAAACTACATAAACAGACTACAATTAAAGTGTTTAGAGGACCAGACAGGCATACAGGTTTTTTTCTGTCTCAGACTAATTAAAAACAAGAGGAGATCTTTTCCACATTGCCGACACTATATGCATATAGCGAGCAGACAGTCATTGCCTTTATTTATAGCACAGCCTCTTGGTCCTCAGACAGTCTCTGTATGGATTTATTCACACTGCGAGACAGACATATAGGGCCAGCTCTGACTTCAGACTAATTAATGGGACAATATAGGTCCAACAGACTACAAGGGCCTCAGCTGAACGCTGTCTTGTATGCAGATCATATGCAGAAAGCGCACACAAACGCACCAAACCCCCCACCAAAGTGAAGATGACCTTGACCCCAAGACGCACACGCTGCATGCATCTACATATATGCATGATGAGACCGAGCTGATGACTTTTTTTCTGGTTTCTGTGTTTGTGTTATTGGTGTCTAGACCAAGAAACAATGTGAACAGCTGAGAGGCTGAATGAAAGGCACACGGGAGGCAAAGAAGAAAGGAAGGAAGCAAGGAAGAAGGACGTAAGCGAGGGAGGAAGGAAGTTGGGAGATGGAGAAGAAGCCAATGATGCCAATGCTGTTTAACCAAAGCAGGTGGAAAAATAAAACGTTCACATGAGCCTCCGACTTTTAACTCCTTTTTGGAGATATCACAAATTTCTGACAACACCAATATGTCCCTCTTGGCGAAAATAACTGCAGACACGTCAACAAACTGTTGACTGTAAATGCACCACTGCCAGCACTTACTTCAAAATAAAATCCAATATTCACACAAACACAATCAATTCAGTCGATTTTATAGGAGCTGTGTGCTGCTTGTTTGTATCTGGTTTTACTTGGCAACGAACAGCTCCAACAAAAGGAGCTAATTTAAACTACAAGGTTCACACTAGGACTCACCACGTTGGAATAATCTGTGATCACTACCAAGCCTGGATACAGTTTTGTTTTTTCCTGTTCTTCCCATTCTGCCGACATTGTGTGAATGCAGCATAAAAGCGAATCGATTCAACTGCAGATTAACACTATAATCTTCAGCTTCCTCCTGCCATTAGCAGATCATTAAGCTGATTCTTGCCAAAAATGCACCTCAGGAGTCGTAGTTAATTTCCCACCGGATATTTTTTTATGAACGCAAGCTCGCACCTTTCCCTTTTTATTTGATTTTGTAACTCAGTTATTAATGTTTTGTGCTGATGATTCAACCAGGAGAGTCTCATGCCCATCCAAACCGTAGAAGTGCTCCAGCTATGTGAGCTGAGTAACATTGTCTATGGGGAAAATGAATGGGACTTTTTTATTTCTGGAACCAGGGGTGCTTGAAATAGGTCTTTCCACTTCACATCTCTATAATGAAAGAGAGGAACGGAAGAAAAGCGAGGCAGAAATGAAAGGATGGAAAGGAGAGGAGAGGTAGGAAACAAGGAGAGTTAACGTTGTCAGCACGAGCCAAACACCTGGACAGGGAAAACAGGAAACGCTCATTTCATGCATCAC
This sequence comes from Lates japonicus, assembly GCA_033238685.1. Classification (NCBI taxonomy): domain Eukaryota; kingdom Metazoa; phylum Chordata; class Actinopteri; family Centropomidae; genus Lates; species Lates japonicus. The sequence goes on along the minus strand of BRZM01000032.1, from coordinate 1,649,479 downwards.
GAGCTGCCGCTGCTGACGTGCCCTTGAGCAGGGTACTCGACCCACAGCTGCTCCGCTCAGGCTGTGACTGCACCGGACAACTCCCAGTCTCATGTGTTACGTGGAACCAGGGGAACAAAGAGGAAGCAGCTGAGTCGACTTTCGGTGGATAAATCATTTCTTCCGAGACAAATTACTGTCTGTTTATCGTACATGAGGATTAAAGTGATTCTGTTTCTGGGATGGTGCCAGCTGTCAATCACAGAACAAAAACACACACACACAAAAGGCAGAGTTTGATCCTCACAAGCTTCTCTAAACGCACATAATATCAACCTTTCTTCTTTACAGCAAGAAAAGGCAAATGTAGAACAAAAGTTTGGATATAATTTTACAAATTTTCCCTCAACTGACACATCACATACACAGTCACACACACAGGAAATTAATAGACAAACGCAGACTAACACATGTGCCTGCGCACACACACACACACACACACACACTGAGCCACCGAGACTGCCAGACAGGGAGGTTTACATAATAGGTCTAGGAGGCCAGCCAGAACAGACTCAATCATTTAATTTCCATGATTCACTGAGTGAGAGAGAAAGAGAGACAGAAAGAAAGAAAGTAAAAAAAGAAGAGCAATCAATGAGAACTAAAAGACAGAGACAAGAAAGACAAACACTGCCTAATAACTGTTGGCCATGTTTGGATATACAACAGAATTAAACTCTTATTTTAGTTTTTGTTTAGCTTTCGGAGGTCTCGGTTTTCTCATGGGTTTGTTTGTCACTTTGGATAACGTCCATTCACCTATCAATACATCCCAAACATTACACCAATATAACTCTGTGCCTGAATTGATAAGATTGACTGTTTGTTTTTTTCCACTGCTCACTCTGTTCCCGCTGAGCTAAAGTGACAGCCCGTTTATGACAGTTATCTCGGTTAAATGGTGTAAAAGTTGTTTCTGTTACAGCTATTATAGTTGAAGAGATCAAAGACAAAGCTGCGTGCAGGTTGCCTCGGGATATAGTTTTGCACAAATACTCTGTCGTTCTTTTTCCTCCTTTTTGTGCCTGTTCACACTGATTCATAAACATCATCTCTTTGTCACATGGGAGCTGCAGCTTGAACAGGATGTTCAGCGCTGACTGACACATGACAATGACAAAATGACACATGACAATAAGGGAAGATGAATTTCAGATGCAAGAGTGACTTTTTCTCAAGCTATAAATATAGTTAATTAATTCAGTTGTTGGTGCTTTTGTAGAAATATACTAGAACTAATTGAAATGGCAGTGATGCGACATCCAGAACAGTAGCTAGACATTTCAAATATAACTCTAATGTAGTTTAAGTGGCTAATTAGAAGAGAGACTATAGCATCCATGGAACTGTTATCACAATATCACAAACTACAGTGACAGCATTATATAGAGGTGGGTTACCATTGCTGGTTCCATTTGGATGTGGTTGATAAAATATCTGGATTAACTGAGCTACGAGAATAAGAAATCTTTAGTCTCTCTTTGTTCTGGTTTTATTAGCAACATCCAAAACATTCAGGCAAGTTGGTGTCTCATTTTTACCCAACAATGTTTCTTTTGTCAGTTTAAATGACAAACCACCGAAAGGTATTTGCCAAAAAACTGAAAATTGGCTGTTCAACTCTCTGCAGGCAGGTGTCTGTACCTGACGAAACGTTGTTTGTGAGGTAAAAGAAGCTCCACTCTCTCAAATCTCTGTAAGATAAAGAGTGGAAGTTATGGCGTCACGTCTGGGCCTAGCCCCTGTCCCACTCATCTGACTCACAAGATGTAGACGGTGGATATAAGCCCGCCTTTGGGCGCCTATCTCTGCCTCTCCTCCCTCCCACTTCCTGGCTGTTACCGTTTTCAAAATCCCCTTCGCTGCAAACAACCTCCAAGCTAGTGACCTACACGCTGAAAATAGTTAAAGATTCACACAGTGGACAAGCATCTTTTACTGTTTTTGTGGTGTTTTCATTATGGGGGATCAGCCATTTTAATGACAGTGATAGCCTCCCCATGTTCCCCCAGATGCTATATTGCAGCGGCATTGTCACTGCATCCTGGGCTTAGGGCCAAAAAAAAAAAAAAAAAAGACAAAATGCAGCATGGTTTACTGTTACTTTTAGACACTGACACCTTTGTGATTTTAACAAAGTTTAACGACAAGAATATGAAAATTTACCGACGCACCGTCACACATACTTGCACCATCATAACTTGGGTTTCATCCAGATCGATAAAATTCACAAAAAAGCTCTTCTCCAACTTTTTGTTCTGGAAAAACTCCCACAACTTTCAGTCTTTTCTGTCCTCCTTGTAACAGACATGTCTGAACAGAACCTGGAGGTTTTGGTTTCACCTCACCCCTCTGAGAGTCCACACTGTGTTTTTATACTGTAACAAAACGGTGAGTTGTCAGAATCTCCCAGTTAAACTTTGATTCCTATGATTAATAATTTAACCTTTTCAACCGTAAATCAACATTTAAAGCTTTCTTCTGCTTGTCAATAAGAGAACCCAAAGGTGTCAGTACTCCTACAACAATGACGTCAAGAGCTTTCTTCATATTTTAATAATGTATCCTCGTTACAGGTTCAGTGTCTTCTCCCTTGAGCTTTGGGTTGCTGCGAGAGGATCGAACATGACTTAACTTAGAATTATAGTTAGAGGATTTCATGAGTCTGGAACAGAGAAGACAAACAGTCACATCGTGTCCTTCCTGTTACCGACCTGCAGTCTTCCATATCACTTGGAACACTCTGACTCGTTTCCATAAATTCGTGGCAAAGCCGTGCCTGTCCTCCTTTAGACTCACACACACTCACATACACACACAGAATGAAGCGCTGGAATAACATTTATGTTGGCTGCCAGGATAGACTGTGGGTGTTGATGTTGAACGACCAGACACAGTAGCTCGTGCAGGAGGCCAAAGCTGCTGGTGAGTGTGCCTGGCTGATGCTGCAGCCCAGCTTCACTATTTTTACACACACACAGACACACACACACACGGCTGGCCTCGTGTCTTTGATGTCACGTAACAGGCCAGCGATGTCTACTACTCAAACAGGTGTTTGCATGTGTGTGGCTCTCTTCATAACTCAGTGGGTGCCTTAACATTCTGCCAACCCTACAATTACAACACAGATCATAGATGCAGAGGGGATGTTTGCGGAGAAACACAGACAGATTAATAATAGATTTTAAATGAGTCAGGGTCTTTGTGGCTCATACATAGAAGTCTGAAATCCCGGAGATGCTTTTTACAGGTGCAGGCATTAAGCAGCTAATACCTATTTTTGTTTAGTCCTGGTTCTGTATTATATACAAAGCAATTATTTTCCATCTTGCTTCTGCTTTTTATTTGTTAATCAGGTCTACATTTCAAATTCAGGCAACTATAAAGACACTTAATCCATTCTTCTTCACCTCAGCCATTGAAGGGTAAGCTAGTATTTCGAAAAATGTATTCAAAAAAATAAAACAATAGTTCTCTACAAAACACCATTAATAAAAATTCATTTGTTCATATCAAACAATTGAACAATGGCCTATTTAAACTAATATCTGGAAGACTTAAGTAGAGCAAAGAGATTACACATGTGAAGTTATGGTATCTACTGGTCTTAAGGGCTGGTTAAACCAAATAATCAGTGTGTTTGACAATTCCTTGGTGGAGATGCATTAGGTGGTGACATGGGTTCAACAATATTAAAAAATAAACATATCTTGTATTCTCCTCAAATTATTCCATAAATCTCTGCATTTTCTAATATCTGGATTTGTGATTGCATGTTTTGTCTTTCCGGTTTCTTGTAAATTAACTCATTAAATTCTCTCCTTTGCGTTGGTATCTGTTCCCCTGATGGTACGATTCTCAGAGACCACCCAGTGCCCTTACTCTGAATCAATCTTTGAACTTTGGAAATTATTACTTAGATTGAGGCCTTCCTTACGAAGCATTGTATGTTTGCTCTGGATAATCCACGAACACCTCTCAACGATACTATGGTTTGCAGTTTATTCAGTGAACACTATCACACAGTGGTCTTTTGTGATCCCAAACCACGTGACGTGTTTCTGAATATGTGAACTGATCTCCATGAAATGAAATTTTTAATTCAGACAAACTAAGATGACAATAATGATATAATATGATCTTTTCCCCAGATGGATCTTTTGGTAAAACTTTGAGAACTCTGCTTTTTCCATCGGGTCTCCATCGTCCTTTGATCACTTCCATCCAAAATTCTGCAATGGTGCTCCTGTCTGTGCTTTCTTCCTCTGTCTCTTTCATCTCTTTTGCCCGTCACCTCCAATTACACTGTCTAGTGCTGGCTGAAACATCTTAATGCCGCCTTGTTTAATTTTTTTGGTTTTGTGGTTATTTCTTTTTCTAATTAAACTGAAGGCCATTCACTTCAGAATCTAAATCATTTTCTGTCAACTCACGGTTTTCAGCAGAATGTTTCCTCTCTCTCAGCTGCCTCCTCCTCCTTTTGTATTTATTCCAATTCCATCCTCCCTCTCTTTCTTCTTCCTCCTGCAGTTCTCTCTCCTCTCTCCTCCTCAACAGGTTTGTATTTCCCTCAGTCCTTCTTCCAGACTAAACATCATGTTCTCAGACAGAGGTGTGTGTGTGTGTGTGTGTGTGTGTCTGCCTGGTTCTTGGCCTGATCAGGCAATAGTCAGTCAATGGGTTGTGTGCTACTACATAGCATTGCTATTTGATTCTGTGTCCCTTGTACTTTTGATCTGGAGATGTCATCATATAGTTTGGCTGATCCTTATATCAGATTAAGGGTTGCCAGCATACAGTATTGAGGAACAATAATGTTCTTCCAACTCTGCGGCAACAGTCTTTAATGGTATGTCTGGTATTTAATCTTAAATCAAAATATCCCCTTCCTTCTTCATAAACCTAAGGTGGGAAAAAAGCTCACCGAGTCACTGAAACATGCTTCTTTTTATGTCTGTAACAAACTGTTTTTCATAAGGTTTGTTTTGTTTTTTTCAACAGACCAGCAGGTCACGTAATCATCCAAACACTCTCTTTAAGTCTGTGATTGTATCTAACCAGGCTGAATTAATCTCTGTGCATGTTTTCCAGTCCTGACTCTTGTCATGGAAACTGAACTGACTAGATGTACTTTGGCTTTTCTTCAGTAACACTATGCATCTATGCATATATTGAAATCAGTATAATTGATATAGGTGTTCCTAGTTCACTTAGTTCATTGTTTAGTCTGTAAAATGTCAAGAATTCGTTTAGCAAAATCCTGTTTTGTCCAGACGACACTAATAGTCAGTTTAAAGCTGCAACAATAGATCAGTTGCTGGTGTAACAGTTGATTGATTTGAGCAAAGATGCCAAACATCACCTGGTTCCAGACAGTAAACCTTCGAATATCTGGGTTTGGACGTTGATGGAAGACAGAATAAGACGTTAAAGGCGTCACGTTCATTGGAGAATGTATCGATAATCGGCAATATTTACAACCTTAATTCACGTGCCACGCTATCAAAGGCGTTGCAGGAGTTATTTTCCCGATAGATTGGCATTGATCCTTCAATGTTCAAATCTCTTCTCTGGTTTGAGGCTGCAATTCGTCAATGTAATTGTTGGTCTGCGAAAGTGGTGGAACGATCTGATGGCTAAATGGAATATCTTTGGGTCTGGAAAACATCAGCGCGGACAGGCGTATTTGCGTTTTCTTCTCCCTTGATCAATTAATCAAAAGAGTTAAGAACAGATGGATTGACAAATGACAATGAAAATAATCTTAAATTGCAGCTCTAATACTAATATGACTAAAAGCTAAGAGCTACTGCAATTAATATCAAAGCCTTTACTCAGTAATTTTGTGATCCACCCCACAGACTGATTTCTAAATCTCCTTTGTACTGTCTATTGGCACATTGTCTTTTCCAAGGCACTGAAGTTTTCTGAGCCAGCCCTGGTGGTGACCTCAGCTGGACGGACACGGACACACACACACACACACACACACACACACACACACACACACACACACAGTGTCATGACTGTATACATTATCACCATGTGTGTTCCTACAGGGAACTAAACCCCTAACCCGGGAAGGTTTAGTGACTTGCTTCACCAACCAACATAAAGACATGAAAGTAGACTCGTATATAAACATACACTCAAACACTGGGATTTCCCGGATACGACCACACACACACACACACACAAGGAGACAGACAGACGTACACGCGCACACATGCATGCGCGCATGCAGGCAGGCAGACGGCTACGGCAGGCTTTGCTCGACATGACGAAGCGACGACAAAACTTCCAGCTCCCCCTCTTCACCACGCAATCCATATCAATATCGGCACCACAGTCCCTTCCAGACAGTTTCAACACACTTTAAGCTCTATTTTTACCATCAAAACCCCAGCGAAAAGGTGGATTTTAGTCTCAAGTGAAGTAAAGCGAAGATCAAAAGCGGACAGCAGGGACGGCCCTGGAACCCGGCCGAAAAAATCACTGTATTTGTCAAAGTTATCTTCAAAGGGGAACAGAACAGCTCACAAACAGACAGAAAACCACATAAATGCAACAAAACAGGAGGTTTGTTCAGTTCGGCTCTGCGGAAAAGAAACGGGAAGCTTGCGGTTTTGGGTCAAGTTCAAAATCAAGCCTTATTAATCGCGACGGAGAAAACTTCACGTCTTAAAATTTAGCCAGCCATTGACTACAGTTTGGTGTAAGCTGTAAACGTTAACCGGAGAAACTTGACATAGCCTATTAAAACTAGCATTTAACCCATTCAAAATGAGTGTGAGCACATTTGTCTGGTAAAAAGACAGATGCATGTCACCAAAGCAGAACTCAACATCACCTATGCCAAATATTAGCACTCCATAAACTGTAAAATGCTGCCAAAATAAAAGACGCTTCGTTGACTTATTAATCTAAAATACTGGGTGTGTAGCCTCACGGCCACGATTTGAAGACATGGTGGGAGAAAAAGTCAGTGAATTAGAAACACAAAAAGTCAAGAAATGCCAAGTTACTCACTGATTTCCATGCTCTGGAGGGAGGTGTAGCGCTTGCAGTTACAAGTACAGGAGACATTGGCGGCGGTGGCGTTTAAAACACCCATCAAGTTCAACATTTAAAGCCTCCTAAAATCAGACATAAATACTCCGGGAGAGGCAGACAGGAGACAAGAGAAGGGCTGGAGCAGAAGAAGAAGAAGAAGGCGATTCGGAAGAAGGAGAGGAGACCAAAAAGCCACGCCAAACTCCAGCCAAAAAATCCTCCCTTTTTCTCTTTTCTCTCCAGCCTCCTCTCCTTCCCCTCCGGTCCGTCCGTCCTCCTCCTGTCTCGGTTCTCTCCACCTCCTCCTCCTCTTCTCTCCGGTTTCTCCTCCTCTTCCTCTCGAAATCTATCTATCTATCTATCTCATCGGCGTACCGTAGAAGTGTCGGTACAGCCGTTAAATGTAGTTTTAACGTTGCTGTAAAAAAAAAAAAAAAAAAAACGTAGTTCGGCTACTTTAAATGTCCGGTTCCGTCCGTTAGAAATCAGTTATAATGGTTCCGTGTTTTCCGCCGAGTGACCGGCGACTAAACTGCTAACGGACGTCTGTCTGGTCCTGTCTGCTTTCTCCCTCTCTCCCCTCTCTCTCTCTCTCTCTCTCTGTCTGCCCCCAGGTCTCTGTCTGTCTGTTCCAGGACCTCTGTCTGTCTGTCTCTAGGGATCTCTCTCTCAGTGACACTGTCTATGTCTGTCTCTCATTTCCAATTTCCACTTGCTTTTATGGCACATCACAGTCTGCCATGGCTCACAGACAGGAGGGGGGAAACAGCAGATAAAAGGAAATCAAAGATGATGACAAGTCAAGTCCTTTTTATTTATTTAACCCAGATTAAGAAAATTCACCTCAGAGGGCTTTAGAGATCTGTGCAACACCTTGAACAAGAATTTTATTAATTACAACATGGCAGTGCTGTAGCCGAGTCACTGAACCAAGAGTCTCGAGTCCTAGTCCAAGTCACCAAATCATTACAGCCTATTACAAAACAACCTAACACAAAAAAAAGTCAGAGTCCTGTGAATCAGGATTCAAGTCGTACTACAACAGTTCATAAGGAGTTTCATATAATAATATTTATTATTATCATGGATTAAAGGATAAGGCTGGCAATATTCCTATGAAAAGACCAAAAACCTGCTTTATATCAACCTGTTTCTCTATTTTTCAACTTTCAAATGAAGATGTCAACATTTAGAAATGTGTCACAAATATATATTTAAATTTTCAAAACTAGGCTTGATAAGGAACAGGAGTAAAAAGTGCATGTGTATGGGACAGGGCTCTACACGCACCAAGAATCAAATGGCTGATTTTGTCCCCATCACTTTTTTTAGAAGCATATGTTACACTGACTATACTTTGAGGTTTAAAGTATAGTCAGTGTAAAAGCTCAGGTTGCAGCATTGTTTGCTGCTGCAGAGGAAACTTCCTGTTTATGAACGCCACCACAACGACTCGCTACCATCTTTCATCAGCAGAGCGTTCTGGACCGAAAGGATTTCTGAAACTGTCAACTGGTCAACTTTAAAACTGATAAACCCTCTTGAAGGGAGGATTTATTACAGGACTGTTGTATTAGACTGCGTTAGCTTTAGCCAGGTATATGTAATAAACTGGCAAGTGTATATTGTATATGGCATTATCTAGTCATTAAAGGTGTTTTGTTCTGGTGGGCAGGTGCTGTGGAAAAGCTACTGGGCTCAGTAAGTGCTCATTTGTGCTCTCACATTAATGAGTTGTGTGCAGACTATTTTGTAGTATCTCTTGAATTGAGTGTTGCACATACAAATTACTGTTTTGTGCTCCAAGTTTAGCTTGTTTGTGCCCTCAAATTAATAAATCATGCATACAAAGACTAATTTGTGTGCCCAGTTTACCTAATTTGCGCTTTTGAATTAATAAATTGTGAATTACTAATGTGTGCTTGCAGGTTATTTTATTTGTGGTCTTGGATTAATAAATTGTGTACAAATAATTAATTCATGTTTTCAAGTTACTTATTTCCTGCCACTTAATTAGTTTTATTGGTGATTTCAACCAGATACAGTTCTCTTCAGCACTAAAATTCAACACTTTCCTGCAGCAGCTTCACAATGAAAGCATCCCACTGGTGTTTTGGTGGCTCTACTCACCCTTATTTTGTAGCCATCACTAATGAAAGGTCAAAACGGGGTGGAATGAACTTCCCAGTGTAGCTTAATGTTGTGTGACAAAACACGAAAACACAGCATATTGTACTGTCACTCAAACTATATTGACAAAATACAAGCGCCCCAAGTGACATGCAGGCAAAAGCCCATTAAGAACTTAATACAGAATTTTACAACAGTGGGCACGTGTATCCATATAACCTTTAAAATATTCATCATCCCAAAAGGGCTGTAAAGGCTGAGTCAAAATGTTGAATATTAGTGTATGTCTGTGTGTGTCTGCTGTGGATCGACAGACCCAGACAGCATTGCGTCACCTCCATGATTGACAGACCCCAGGGACCAATGGGGCTAGACTGTAACAGCATGTCTCATCTGAGTCAACTTTCTAATTAGGTCTGCTGAAGTTTATAGCTGCGTGTTAAAGTGGTTTTTATTGCCCTGCTGGACTCACCAAAGCCCTAATCACGTAGATACAGAGAAATACACTACCCAGATTCACTGCCTTTTTGCAAGGGAAACAACAGATTGCAACATGTGACTGAGAACAGCTGAGCAGGAAACAGTTCCTTACGCGAAGACACTGTGGCAGGGCAGACTGAGAGAATCTGACCTGTGTGACCCTGTAATTCTGAACTGGCTTTGTTGGTAGATGCCGCCATAACTAACTTATTAAAGGGTCAGGTCACCCAAATTACAAAATATATCTTCAGTAGTTTGTACACTATTTCTTCACAGTGGAATAATCAGGACATTGCTTCAATAAAGACACTTTTTTCCATTTTTAAATATAATCTAACTTTCAAGTACTATTTTTCAGCTATTTGTGTAAACTAACCCTTTAATATGTTCATTATATTTTGTTATATATTGTGAACACCAACCATCTTGATTTAAATAGAAGGGTGTGGTGACAAATTTCAGCTGAGCTTGAATACAATAATAACTTTTTTTTAAAAAGGTCGACCAATTGATTGTGATTAATTTCAGCTGGATTTCATGCTGGCAATCTGATCAATCCCATTACTATCCCAATACCACCCGTGTAAAACAGTGTGCAAGGCCTTCGCTGCCCCCTACTGGACTCTAGCAGCACTGACACAACTAACATCAACCCCCCCCCTCCCGTACTGCTGTCATCAGGTACTAGACTACTTGTAGTGGGATAATGGATCATCTCTCAAGAGATACGGTTTGAACATGTTACCTCACTCTCCTGATGTCCTGCACTAGTGAGGGCTCTAGAGAATAAACTTCTGGGAAAACACACCTTTTTCACTTTTTGGTCAAGAGCTAAGTGACAATTACTAATAAGAGTCTTCAGTTATATCCCCATTTACCCAATTTCAAAAATGATTTCAAATTAAAAGTGTTCCTACTGCTACTACTATAATTAATAGTTAGTTCAGCTACATGCTTTTGGGGATTTCTACAGCAGTAAACTCCAAACTATACTGTAATAATCTAGAGTGCACATCGAAAAAACTTCAAAAAAACAAACAAACAAAAAGGCAAAATCAGATAAAAGAGCTGCACACTGTGCTGATCCTCCAAACAAATTAATTTCAGTAAAGCAACATTAAAGACTAATGGAGATATTTGCCTAACTGTGCATTTCAAAGGAACACTATCACCAGGATAGGCTTTAACCACGTTGCATGACTTTCACTGAAATGTTGGACAGTCCGACTCACTGTGTACTGTACTAAAATGAATACATGCTGCTTGTTTGTTTGTAAATCTATGCATATGCAATTTCTGATGTAGTAAACCCATGCAGGTGGAGCTCCTCTGTTGTCTGTATTAAGCCCTGGCACAGACAGCAGGCTGACACAGTGATAGTCGAGCTGGCAGTGAGTCAGTTTACCATCGAAAGGGGCTGAGTCACCAAAATGGACACCCAGGTGTGGTCATTCTTTGTCTCTCTCTCTCTCTTTCTCTCTTTATCACACCCCTCCTTTGAAGACTGAAGTGGGTGAATCACTGGGCTGAGGACTTGCTCTTTCCCTGCCCGTCTGACTCTCTTCAGAATGAGCGTATCTGGATATCACTGTCTTCTCTGGTATTCAGACTGAGAGTGGCAGTGTATTCAAAAGAAGGGGGCTACACTGGCAGGGGCCTGTTGTTTCAGGAACTGGTGAGAAGATGAAATACAATCCAGGAAGGTTGGATTGAGTAATAGGTCCTTGAGTTGGGAGGCTTTACCAGAAATGCTGAAACTCTGCACAGCTGTTTATAACTCTGTAAAAGTTATCGCAGCAGCAATCAGTTAAGCCTCCACCTTGATGATTGCGAGATAAGCGGCGGTGCTCATGTTACAAACTTATCTACACGCATATTTGATTGCAGCCCTATCTCCTAAATATTAAGTTTATAACTTAATAAATAAGTTTCTGGAGGAAACGTTGTTGCTGTCTAGATGACAATGCCTGAAATGGAAGTCATAGGGAGGTGTCTCGACCCTGTCTCCTACAAATACCACCATCTTTCTCCAGCCATAAAAACTCAGCTTTACGCTTCCTTCAAATTGTATTTTCTGTTTCAAATTAGTTTTATATCAAAGTGATTTCTAGGAGACAGAGCGAGCGTACAAATAACAGGAACTGCCAGAGGAGGCTTGCTTAAAAGGCTGGTGAAATGCTACGGTTATGATAAGGTTTGGGAAAGACAGTGGTTTAACACGTTGTTACTCGTGCTTCAAATCAAAACCACAATGTTAAACAGATTGTCTAAACCTAACTATTAAAACTCTAATCATGTCTTACTTGGCAGAAGTAAAATACATTGTCACCGATTGCTTTGCAGATACGTTCAGCATGGACATTTAGCAACTTGATGGATACTTTCCTTAAAAACCTTGAACCATTATGTTAATTTAAATCATTATTTGTATTAGATTTCTTTCAAAACAAAAAATAGTCTTGAAAATTTGCAGTATGTAAACGTTATTTCTAGGTGGTTAAACAAGGCAATTGATTGGCCAGCTGCTGGAGCTTCTACACTGAAACTCTGCTGTGTCAAAGCAATGATTTAATTGAAATGAATTAATTTCACATTAATGTATGATTTTTTTGGTTTTTATTTGACAGTCAGTTTTGATAAGAAAACATGGGCATGACATGCAACAAGGGTCCCCTGCAGGGAGTCAAACTGTGGACATATACCCCCTCACCATTAGGCCACCAGGGTGCCCCCAGACATCTTGAGTTGGTGGGTGTTAACTCTTTAAGTGTCCAATTAAGCCATGACAGCATGACAGTTGCTGTCATGGCAGGACCCTGAATGCAATTTAGTGATCATTCATTCTATTATTCACACCTATGCTTTTCCTAATGTGACATGTCAAAATGTATTCCATGACATCTTGACATCTTTGTGGTTGTGTATGGCCCCTCTTCTTCCATAACTTTCTCATTCTCATTCTTTGTTGTCTAATTTTTCCCTCCTTGTTTTTGCGAGCGTATGTGCACACGTTTATTAACCTCCTCTCCCGGGTTTCTGTTTTCCAGTTTGTGTAAAAAAAACCAAAGGTTTAATTCTGCACTTCTCTTTCTTCCGTTCTCTTTTTCTGCATCCTAGTCTTGGTTTCCCCTTCATCTTTTCCGCTCTTTCTCTTACTTTCCATCTCCATCCTCCTCCAAGTCCCTCACTTTGTAATTTTCTCTCCACTTATCCCTCCGCCGCTTTCCTTTTTTTCAATTTGATTCAATTTGACATGCATTATTAGTGAGCGAGATAGATGCAGAATTGTCAAAACAAATACAATCCAGGAAGGTTGGATTATATATATATATATATATATATATATATATATATTTTTTTTTTTTTTTACATCTCTTTCTCTCTCTCTCACTGTGTCTTTGTCTCTCAGCCCAGGTGTGTGGTAGTCTGTGTCTAATGCCTGTATTCAGGGTAATAGCCGTCAGAGTCTTAGGCGGTGGCCAATCCCATTGCAGGTGGGATTAAACAGGGATTAAGCATGTTTCTCCGTGAAAGCAGACAGACAGACTAGCACTAATCTGACTTTAGCCCTGTACCGAAAAACGGCAGGCTTGAGCAATCCCACTCTTCCGCGACTGCATTTTGTGTACAATATGTGTGTGTTCGTGGTTGTGTATGTGTGTATTCTTGTGCTTCCACCTTTATGGGAACCGAATGCCCTCTGAGGAGCAAAAAGGTGAGGGAAGAAAAAAAGACTACAAAAACAAAACTGTTACATAGGTCTACAATGGGTTAGTTTAGCGCTGGGGTTTAGCGTTAAGACCACAGTGAGGATTAGGGCTCAGGTAGGGTTTAAAATCATGGCTAAAATGCTTAACATGAGTTTTTATCACCGGCTGTCTCTCAGATGGCGGACGTTCCTCAAACACAATTTTAAAAAAGTTTCTGAAACATTCCTGGCTTTGGAAAACTACCTGAATGTTTACAGTGATTAAATATTGCGTGCAGGTTTCATCTCTTCTGAGGATAATTTCATTGTGCACTGAACTGAAACCAGCGGCTGCCTGGATGGAAAAAATCAAAGCCAAGGCTACAATATGAATGTTAAAGCATTTAAACCACTGGTGGGTCAGTAATACAAACCTTTCTAAAACAGCTATAATGCAGAGAATAAAGAGTTTCGTTATGAAATATAGAATAAATGTTGAGCAGCTCTGACTGCTTGTGCTGACATCTTGTTACCATGCAAAGAAGGACTGCTGTCTCTCAGAAGCAAAGCTGGAAGCAGCAGAACACTGATGTAGCAACGCAGAAAGAGGGTGGTTTGCCTCCAATTTCTTCCTAAAAGTCGAATCAAACTTTAACCATATTATTTTTCAAAAGTGCATTAGAAGGTTTTTAAAGGCACAAACAAAATATGTTGCTATGTGGCTGCAGGGGAGTCACAAATGCTGCATTTTCTTATCTAGGACTTGCTTTATCACATGATATATAGCATGATAACAACACATTGATTAATCATTAAACAACCTTCAACAGGAGCCAGAAACTAGAAAATATGAAATAGTGGAGGCAAACATTAAAAGTATGTTTCCATCCACATGTAGAACAAATTTTAGCCAAATTTCAGGAAAAATGGCACAAGAAAATAAATGTGAATTACTGCAAATTGCCATTATGCAAACATTTGGTGGTTTGGTGAGATTTAACAGCTGGTGGCATCAATTCGCCAGTTGAATTCAATTAAACTGTCACAAAAGAAACAAGCACAACAAGATGACACAATGAAAAGAGCATCGGTCAAACCTCAAACCGTGAAAAACGGCGTATGGAAAGGATGATGGAAATGTGACATTTCTGCTGCCATTTTTAAGTCTCTTCAGTGGACATGCTTCAAGTACATCACGATTAATCCACTAAGTTTGTTTCGATGTTTTCGCATTTTGCTTTTAGCAAGACACAAACTTTTCCACCTCAGCAAAGCATAGAAATGGTTTTGCAATATTTTGTTGAATTTTTTAGGTTTGGGCAACAGCAGCTCCTTCAGCAGTGTTGGAGTGAGCAGCAGCACTTTATTCTTTAGTCTGCCTTTATACTTTGAGTCTATTTCTCAGTCTGACACTGTCTCTGACCTCGCTGGTTGTCCTTTCAGCAGTGCAGCTAAACTGAGGTGCTGAAACTGCCACCGGCAGACATCTATTCACCAGGCCGGGTAATGTCAATGGTCAGACAATCAAAGAAACTCTCTCACTGTTGCCAGCCTTTTTTCAGAAGAGTAAAACAGAGAAGAATGGTAAAATTCCTGCTCAAACTGTCTGTTAGAAACTTCCACCACAATTTAAAAAACGAAAACTCCTGGTGCGGCTTTGACCTTCAGTACAAGCTTTTGCTCAGTTTTGCTCTGCAGTGAGGGATTGCTAACAACATTTCAAGCTCAATCAATTCAAGTTTACCCTTCAAGTAAAGTAAACCACTTTGTAGAGTATGGAATTTGAATCTTAATGGAAAAGATAGACAAAGCAACAAAAATAAGACCCAGGTTGAAATAAACTTTCTGTTCTCTAAGAAAGTGCTCTCTGATAAAAGCTTGACATTTGAGTAAAATCTGTGCTTCAGGATATTATAAACAGGTTCACGCCTGGCTGCACACACACACACACACACACACACACACACACAGACGCACACACAGACCCATACACACTGTCACCCTCTCCTCTCACTGCAGCAGCTGTGTGAGGTAATGTCTGTCTGTGTCTGTGTCTGTGCAACACCCTGCAAGAATAACAAATCCACCTCTCTCTCTCATCCTTTTTCTATCTCTCATTATCTCACCCTCTGTCTGTCTTTCTGTCTGCCCCCCACCTTTACCTACTCTCTCTGTCTGTCTCCCCTCCCCTGTGTCTACACTCGTCTTTTCCTCGCTCACCACCCCTCACTCCCCCGCTTCTGTTTGAGGCTAGACGCAGTAGACTATTAAAAATGTCCTCTGTCAAGATGAGATTGTGTTGTAAACAAAGAGAGGGAAAGAGAGGATGCGGGGAAACAGGCGTGAGGTAGGGAAGGCAGGGAGGAATCACATGGAAAAGAGGAAAGATGAACAAAAGAATAACAGAGAAAACAAATGGAAACACTGGAAAGAAACCAGAAATGACATAAACTCAACATTTTCATTGTAACATATTCACTGCCAGCAGCTGAAGACGTGAACATGCTTCTCTGAGCTGCTATGTTAGATGTTCATACAGTTGCTTCTTCATACTTGGAGACCTGAAATCAAATGAGAGTGTGTGTGTATGCAACACTCTGGGAGATACTATTCAAAGGCTGTAGCCTGGTGACAACAAAGGTATAAGGAATTAATCTGTAGGTTATTTTAGGGCAATCTGTCACAGTTTTTCATGTGACTACATTTTCTTTTTCAGTCTGATAAGATTACCGTCCTTTCTGAAAAAATTCAACCACCAGTAAATATTTGCAGGTACTTTAGCGATAGATATTAAAACAATTTAACTTTAATGTTCTCTCAGTCAGCAGTTTCAGTAATGCATATGTGTATTAAAGTAGAGTTAGAACTGGGCTTCATTTGAAATATTAGTCTTACTTTCAAGTAATATCAAAACTACTTTTTCGATACCTTACTTTGAGAAATAATTAAGTGGTGAGTTACAGTTTTCGTTCTAAGTTTTCATTTAACAGAAGAAGTGAAGAAGGACACAACAGCTACTGACAGTCTGCCTAAACATACAAGATTATGGATCTTATGTAGTTTTGACAGTCATTACCACAGGCATCTTAAAGAGTACTTAGTTTCTGCACAACACCTCAAAAAAGTAGATACTGTAAATGCAGATTTGTTTTTAATCATCTCCTCTTGTGTTACCCACAGGCGCACCAAATCTGCTGCCAAACAAAAAGAATTACGTGTCAAGTTCTCCTTTGTTCCTACAAGACCGGAAAGAAGACTCGTGATAAACTTGACTGCTCCACCTTCAGAGACATCAAGGCCAGCCACACTGTCAGCGTCACACCATGATTCTCAGTATCACAGGCAACGGTTACAGTATATACTGACTTTACTTAGACTTAATTTGGTCATTCTCAAAGTAAAACTTTGGTTTTGTTTCAATCAAATGTGGGTTATAGGGTGTAAAAAGCATTATCCTTCATGCAACATCAGCTTCACTATGGGCACCAGTCTATCTTCTGACAAGTACCCTTGCTTCAATCGCCTGTGTAGTACATGGCTCTGTCCAACTCAATGCTTCACTGGCCCTCATCCCTGGTTCAAACCTAGAATGTTTAGATCAAGCTCGATCAGGCCCTAAGTGTGGCAGGCAGATAAAAGTCAGACCTGGCTCTGTCTGCACCGCTGCATCAAAGTGTCATTCCCATTTAGTAGTCAAGCCAAGACAGTGAAATATCAATTCTGATCACTGGGTGTTCTTAGTCCTGGGAGATGCTGGTGCCTCCTGTATGGGTTTTGTAGTGTGAAAGGGCCTATGTGCTTATGTGTATTTGTCAGTCTGTGTGACTTCATGTTAACTTAGTCCATTTATAAAAAGCCAAGTGCAAGCGGGGACTAAATGGCAGCCATGTATCGCCATGTAACAGAAGAGTAAAACTGACACACACATTGTTTCTTAACTTGTGACAGTTGAAGTTTACCTGCTTATGTACTGTAAACCTCAGCTTTACAAAGGTCAGCAAAGCTGTTTAAGGTACCTCATATGATTCAAAAATAAGAGAGCCCAACTGTTGTGTAGGCTTGACTCTGTCCCGTCAAGTTTCATTTGCGCAGTTTCATGTTGGTTTTTTTAATAGATGTCGATAAAACACACAAATAGACTGTAAAATCTAAAGCCATATTCCTTTTGTCTTCGTACTAATGATGCAAATCCTTTTAACTGGCAAGAATTGATACGTGATAACAAAAAAAAACATCTGCAACATAAAATTATCTATTTTATAGACTATTCTCATCTCATGTAACATATTAGATATGTTTTACCTCTAAAGCCTCCATAAACCTTCCATAGAAACAACCCAAGGAAAATACTGTAACTCTTTGGTTTAACTGCTCATAACTCATGTCAAACAAAGACCTTTAACCCTGTTCTCTAAAACAGAAACTAAACAACTGCCGCTCTGTCTCATGATGTTTCTGTGTACCTGTGTCAAAAAGTAGTCTGTAGAGTGTTTGAATCAGCAGAGCCGTCGTAGAAGATAGAAAGAACGGTTTGATGGGACAAATGTAAACCAGATGTTTCCAAAAACCAGCCTTGTGTGAGGCAATCAGGAGCTGACCTGGGTTCAGTTTGAGATGGAGCCGTTGATCAAAACCTGCAGGAAAAACAAAGACTTAATTCAGCAGGACAGATAGTGTGTCTGTGCAAGTTAAAGGTGTGTCTAATGTGTGGTTTTATGTGGCAGTGTATGGAATAGTTGGCAGAGAGTGGTATGGGTAGCAGGTATGGGTGTGTGTTGTACAAGAAGAAATGTGGCTTTCTAAGTATTAGTGGGATACATGCATGTATAAAATAAAATTAAAGAAAGGTCTAGGTAATGCCACATGAACTCCACTCTGGGAACACAGTTCATCTACATTTGATCATTGCCAGATAAGGGCCGCACACCCCTGCTCCGGAACAGGGTGTCTTCATAACAAGTCAACCAGGTAAAGTCCAGTAAGAAGTCTTTTAAAGTGGCGCCCTGGAGGTAGTCACGAGCAATAGAAATTAAAGTTGGTTTATTTCCTGAGGCCAGAGAAAAAAAAAAATTGTAAATGTAGCACTTACGGTTATTCATTCATTCATTATCTATACCGCTTATCGTTAAGGGTCGTGCTGGAGCCCTATCCCAGTTGTCATTAGGCGAGAGACATATTCTCATATCTAATTCTCTAAATTTCTCTAATTGAGAACTTTAAAAAGTCCAGAAAGTAAAAACTGTGTCAGATATGAAGGCCTATGTGATCATTAGTGTATATTTCCTTTTTTCTTTTCATTTTTCCAATTATTGATGTCAGTTAATCCGCAGTTACGCTCCCGACATTCCTGACTTGACGTCCTGACGGACTTCCTCAGTCAGAATTGAAAAAAAATCCCAATCTATATCTATATCTACATACACATTGCCAGTTAAAATGATTCAAACATGACCAGTTAACAAAAAGAAGTAATGAATAACACTATGTCCTGCCAGACTGGCTAATTACTTAATAGGAGTTGTTCTACGTACATGTACTTCAAGCACAATTTAATTGACTAGGACGGTTTATTTGTTTAGAGCCTCCTCCACAGATTCTGTTTACAACACCTGCAGGGTTTGGTACACTTACCTAAAATATATACTCACATTAATAATCAACAATGCTAATGACAAACACTAAGATGTACACAATGACTTATTTACTCATTAGACCACTACCAAGGTAGCAACTACATTACATCATACTGCAAAACAATAGTGTGATAAGATGCTAAAAAATACAACAAATCAACAACAACAAATACTAATAACAACAAGTATCCACACCACATTTTAAGTATTTATGAGACATTAATAAGTAAAAACTGATTCAGCTGAAAAATGGTAGTTCTACCAATATAAACAGCATTTACAGTAGATTAATCTAGCTCTTATTCCATGTAAAAAAAAAAAAATTTCCCTATGGAAATCCTTGCATGTTTGGCTGACCCAGCATCTGCAGGACCTGCCTAATACTATGTAGGCCCTCTGACCCATCAGGGCACGAGCACAGGACCTCTGAGGGTGTCCTGTGGTGTCTGGCACCAGGACACTGGGTTGCAGGGTGGCGGCCTCCGTGAATCTGGCTTGTTATGGTGCATCCCACAGATGCTGGATCAGATTTGGAGTTTTTTTGAGGCCAGGTCAACACCGTGGGCTCTTTGTTGGAGTGTTTGGTCTACAACAATGTTTAGGTGAGTGGTACGTGTCAAAGTAACAGCCAGATGAATGTCAGTGCCCAAGGTTTCCCAGAAGAACAAATTGTGTGTTATTCCCGTCACCTGTCAGTGGTTTTTAATGTTGTGGCTGATTGGTTTAGGTCCATTTGAACTCGAAATGGGGCAGGGCTTGGCAGATGCTTAAAAAACCTACCAAGGCTGAGTCACTTGTCAGTGTGCTGCTGTCAGCCGGTCAGGTGCATATTACTGTCTTTGCATACACTACTTCTGGAAAGATGCCAGCAGAGGTTAAACAATCTAGTAAGTATGCCAGTTTTTTAAAGGTATCTTTTATCAGTATCATGATATCTTGTGTGGGTCTCTGCACCCACTGATACCAGCCTGTATGCACTGAACGGATGTAGGCTTTTATGTGCTGTTATTGACATTAAAATATTTAGACAAAAGCTTTTTCTGGGATGATATACACAACTTAATATAGTGCATCAGAAAGCTGTTTGGTGGCACCAAATAATTAATACACAGTATATCATTCAGTTGTCATTAGTTAAATTCCAAGGTTCAATAAATCAAGAGAACATAAAACAAACTTTGTGATTGTTTAAAGCCTTGATATTTTCAAGGTTTCCTGGCTGGGTATTGGAGATGAATGCTGGTGTGTAAAGACTTCTAAGTCTTTTCAAGTTGAACTTGCTGGGTCTGATTCCAGCAGTTTAAGCCGCTGACTATCACTCACTTAGAGGGAGATCATACCTGCTCACTAAAGTTACACAGAGCAACAATGGGTGTTCAGGGAGCAGAGTGGGAATGACAGAGGCTTTCTTCTCCCTGTTACTAGTCAGTGAACCATCAAAACAATATTGAAACTGCTATTACATTATGTTGCTTAAAGAACAATGCAGATAAAGGCATTGTGTCTTGGGTTTGGATATTTCACTGCATTTCTTTTTATTTTGTGCAGTGTGCTGTGCACTGACTTGGTGATTTGCAGGTCAAATAAAGTCTTGTCTTTTATGCTTAAGACCAACAATTCACTGTTTTAGATCACTGAAACATTTTGCACCATCACACTCCTCTGGAGCTGCTGGAAATCAAATGATGTGATGCTTACATTTTACCCAGTTATTGAACACACAACCACAAATGACCAGAGCAGAGCTCTGGCAATATAATGTGCTTCACATAAGATGAAAGGTACACCTAAAAAGACAGATGTTAAAAGTAGGAAGATTATAAACAAAGCAGAGAGGAAACACAAAAGAAGAGACAACAGAAAGTAACTATGTGAATGAAAAAGAGGTTAAAGAATTGAAACATTGTTACAAATCTCTACATAAGTCTACTTTATAAACATTACAATACCATAGACTGCATATTAACTGTGCAATGTGTGTATGTATGTGCAGTAATAATTAAATAATGATCAACAATTTTACAAAATCTAAATCTGACATCTCCAAATGTCTACTACTACTACTAGAAATAGTAATAATAACAACAACACAAGGTGCAGGGTGCATGTTTTACTGTGCAGCACTTACATCAGACACTGGGTAGTCTAGTGTTATGGTTTATTTTAGGGAGTTACTGTTCAGGGACACCTGCAGACAAGTATCTAATGATAGAAGCATACACACACGCACACACACACACGCAGTAAATCCTAAACCAGACACTCCCAACAATTAAAGGCGAGAGCCTAAATGATTTCATCTGTCATTCATCTGTCTGTTGTGACCAAAGTTGATGAGTTGTTTCTCATCTTAGAGTGATTACTGTGAACATCCTCTACATACAGGAAAATGTCCTGCTCATTAATGATTTTGTAGTAAATCAACTGTTGGATCAGCTGAAGGGCATTTACCATAAGTCAAACTTCGCTGAACAAGATTGAAAAGAATGAATCTGATCACAGACTGGCCCATCACAACTTCTCTGAAAATTATACAATTGGCAAAAGGTCAATGTGTGTAGGAATCCCTATAATGAACCTGTCTGTGGGAGAAACAACTACTTTTAGTGGACATACTTTAACATGGCCAAGTGCCCATTGGATTACACTGCAGCAGCGGTTTTGTTGTAGCCAGGTGCACTGTTCTTGCTCAGTTGCAAAGATTTTGTGCCTATTAATCATGTACATCCAGATGCTTGGCGAAATAAGGACTAGGTTCAAAAATACCAGAGAGGACAACCTTCCCTATATCCATGAGACACCAGTCAATCCTTAATCTCTACACCTTTGGTACAGGGCTTGTCATTATTTTCAATGGACATGAGACAGGTGGATCAGGTGATCAAGTCTGCCTCTTGCAGCTTAAATCTATTTTTATCAGGACTGTGATTGTGTTTCTGTGCTGCCAAGAACTAGAACAGGGCATTGGATTCTTTTCTTATCGTGTCTTGTTCTGTCTTGTCCCATTGACACACATATTTCTTTACCACAAACAATAACTCCATATCAATGACATTTAACACTCTGGTATGTTTACATATTTTCCCCACCTACAACTCTCCACCCCACCCTGTCTGAGTTTCTGGCAGTATTAATAGACAACATGCTAACTTTTAACATGCTGAGCCACTTTGCTGAGGGAAATCCACACCTGCATGACTCATGCATTTGAAGGGGAATTATGTCATTTGAGAACTTGGCAAAACGTGTTCTTGCACAACACATTTTGCCAAAAATAACATGTTTCTTACACAAATATAAGACATTGAATGCTCGAGGGCATTTAAGATTTTTATGACCTCTCTAGGTAACCACTTCATCTTTACGATCATTTAAACATTTGAAATTATATTTGATCCATTTACGGAAATTAAAAGCTGCCCACTGACTTTCTTATTGTTGCAGGTGATAGAAAACTTTACTTTAGCTACTCTACATAAATAGTGGGTAGTAGTGAAATTAGATATTATCTGTATCAAATAAATCAATTTCAATTGACTGAAGTTTTTTTTACAAAGATTCTCTTAACTTGTCCATGTTTTTTTGTATTTCTTTCAGTCCTAAAGGAAGTGGACCTCCACAGTAAGACCAACAACACTGAACACCACACCAGTGAAGTCTTAGAGGAACAGCTGATCGTGAGGCGAGGCCAGCCCTTCACTCTGACCCTTAAACTGACTCAACCTTTCAACCCCGACCTCCACCCACTCACCATCATCGCAGTGACGGGTCAGTCTCTCTTCAAATTATTTGTCCTCCTGGTGTGATGAGCCCTTGTCGTCCATCGTCTCAGTCAGTGCTGACTAGCAACTTTCAATTACCTGAAAAAGAAATACCACAGAGGTTATTAACGTCAAACCTTCTGATTAATCACTCAGATCTAAACGTACCTGCATTTAATTAGAGCTGTCAGACTCATCTCCTTCAACCTTAGGCCACAGACCTTTTAATCACCCCTCGCATCACTGATTCTGGTCTTTTTATGGGATTCATTTAAAGAAAGAGAGCAAATCACTGCTTTAACTTGGAGGTTTAGTGGATGGATGGACATAGAGCATTGTTCCAACAGTAAATGACTCTGTCAGTGACTCCTCTCTACAGGTGAACTTCCATCTGAGGACCTGGGGACAAAGTCATGCTTCGGTATCCCAGACAGCGTGAAGCGTTCACCATCAGCAAAGGCAGTATGGAAGGTTGAGCTTCACAAGAACTCCTCCTCACTAACAGGCGTCTTGATTTTGACCATTACCCCCCCTGCTGACAGCCCCATAGGAGAGTACGAGCTGTCTGTGAAACACAGGGAAGAGGAAACATCACTGGCAACGCTGGTGGTGCTCTTCAACCCCTGGTGTCCTGGTGGGTTTAATATATGTCTGTTTATATATGTGTCAACCCATCAACAGTATTTATCTGTTGCTATTGTTTTATTGTTATCTAATACTTTAAGCAAATATCTGAATAGCTCTAAACCTTGTATTTAAACACCTGTAAATCTATGTGCATTATTCCACCTTCACTGTAGATGACTCAGTGTTTCTGCCTGATGAGAAGGAAAGACAGGAGTATGTGATGAATGAACAAGGAACCATCTACAGAGGAAGTGGAAACTACATCAGCCCTATGTCCTGGGACTTTGGACAGGTGCACACACACGAAAATAAACACTTATTATACAGACAAGGCTTACTGACATTCAACTTTAGCATAATCAGATCACAGAATGTGTGAATGAATTTGACTTTGAGGCACTATAAGGGATCTATTCAAACAGTCTAAGCCCATGGTCTAAAGCACATTGTCTCTTTTACAGTTTAAATATTATAACCATCTGCAACATACTGTCATGAGTAAAATAAAACTTAACATCAGTGTCTGTGTTCTCGTCTCTTTCTGTCCAGTTTGAGGACAGCATGGTGAAAATTTGTCTGGCGATATTGGATTTCAACCGCAAACACTTCGATGATCCAGCTGAAGATGTTTCTTCTCGCTGTGACCCCATCTACGTCGGCCGTGTGGTCAGTGCCATGGTAGGACATGATCCCTGTGTTTTATACAGATACCTCCCCAGATCTTTTATAACAACAAAGCAGCATTCATGGTTGCTTTCACTGCAATAATCCATCAAGATGGTGTTTTAGTAATATGTTTGTGATTTTTAAATTATATAGTCTTATGGGCAAAAGTTTGGTGTTTGGACCATGTAGAAGAGCATTGCTTGTGCGAGGTGCCAATAAAGATGGAAGAATTTCATTTAATAAATATTTCTATGGGAGTTTTAGAGTAATTCTTGAGGGGAGAGGGGTCTGAGTTCACATCTGACAGAATAAGGCTGTATTTTTTTAGGGACTGACAGCTCGTTTGTCTGTTTTCTTTCAGGTCAATGGTCAGGATGACCACGGTGTCCTGGACGGACGTTGGGAAGGGCCATATGATGACGGGGTCTTCCCCTCTCACTGGAGCGGCAGCCACACCATCCTTAATCGCTGGTTTACTGAGTGCTACCCAGTCAAGTACGGGCAGTGCTGGGTGTTCGCTGGCGTGATGTGCTCAGGTAACTTCTGACTCTGCAGCTCCTCACCTCACCCCTGGAACACCACCTGTATTATTATTATTAATCAAACGTTTACTCGCTCAAAGTCATTGCAAACAGGCAACATTTTTGATAATTGTTTGATTGATTAACCCATTTAATAAGCAAAAAAGTCAAACATTCTCTGGTTCCAGTTTCTTAAGTGTGCAGATTTGCTACTTTTCTCTGGTTTAGATCATTACAACACTGAACATCTGTGGGTTTTACATTGTTAGTTTGACAATATGAGCAAATTGCAATGAATTTAATTGTCCTGCTGTCTTAAGACTTGAATTTGATCGGTTGAAAATATATATTTAGTAAACAATGAGTAACACAAGTGAACATAACACTAATTCAATAAATACATTCCCTTTAGCTATAAAGGAAATGTTATGACTAAGAATAGAGTACTGCAACAATAAAATAAGTTGTATTTTTCACACCTAATTAAAACACCTAATCTGACTCATCATGTTGACCTTGGTCACATGACTCTGTTGGAGGACTCCTGCTTATGTAACTTAAGTCTATTAATAACAGTTCCCTCCCTTCTGTCTCTGCCATTGTTACATTTTAGTGTGAACAAAAGGT
Organism: Lates japonicus; assembly: GCA_033238685.1. Taxonomy (NCBI): domain Eukaryota; kingdom Metazoa; phylum Chordata; class Actinopteri; family Centropomidae; genus Lates; species Lates japonicus. The sequence continues at coordinate 1,624,251 of BRZM01000032.1, read as the reverse complement.
ATGTTCACACTAAACATGAGCTGAACACAAGGTGTGTTCACACTAAAACAAAACAGTGTTCCCCTTGATTCGATGAGAAATACTTTTAAAGACTTAACAAAGCTTCACATATCTTGTATAAGCAGAGTGAGGCACACTACTGAGCAGAAAAAAGCTGTATGGAGTCCATGGACAACTACTAAAAACTCAGATCCAAAGGCACCTAAACCTGCATGCGAGTTGTATTTAAGTCTGAATATGTCTCTGTTGCTGCGACAGTAAATTAAAGCCTTTTTTTTTGGGTTAGTGTCATGATTTTGACTCCTGCTCCTGAGTGTTGCTGCAAAACACACTGATAAGAACAGATCTGAATGATTCCAGTCTTTGTGTTTGGTTCCAGTGATGCGTCTGCTGGGCATCCCCTGCCGTGTTGTTACCAACTTCATGTCAGCCCACGACAGTGACATGAACCTGACCATCGACGTGTACCACGCAGACTACGGTGTTGAAGGGAGAGAAACCATGGACAGTGTTTGGTGAGAGGCTACAACTCCTTTCTATGAGAATGCACACACACAGAGGTGAAGAGGTGAAAATCAGTGTGAGCCTCCAAGCTCATCCATTAAGATTAAAACCAGTTGCACAACTCATCCCTAGTGCAGACCTCTGCTTTATTCAGATGGTTTGTATTTCTTGTCTCTATCAGGGTGGTGTCTGAGGATTGTTCTGAGGAGTCTTCAGGTCATTTCACATAAAAGTAGTCATGTTATGTAAAGAGTATATGGATTTTGTGAACTTACTATGGCAAGGGTTATCAGGGCCAAGGCTTCTGTTTGTGCACAGTTTAATCTCCGTTTGGCACAGTGTTGGAAAAACTCTGGGTGTGTCATGCACTGTCATAGTACAGTGCCTCTCTATAGAGCCAACTAAACAAGTTTTATCTGATATTATTTATCTGGCATGCAGTGGTTTCCAGCTTTTATAGGACAGGTCACGGTACAGATCCAGTATCAGGCCAAAAATCATGTCAAAGTGTCAGTGGCATATTAACATCTAGCATGGTTTGGGGCGTGGTGACTCAGCCTCAGTACTTTAATAATGAATTACATGATTGTTCACTGTGGTAGAGAGTTTAAGTGTCCCATGATGCTTTAAATGCTATTTCTGAGGAACATGTTGTGTGGTGTGTTAGGAACTTCCATGTGTGGGTGGAGGGGTGGATGAGACGTCCAGACCTGGCAGATGATGGTAAATATGACGGCTGGCAAGTTCTGGATCCGACACCACAGGAGCTAAGCAATGGTAACAATCTCTCTCTAAATGAAGCACATTTTCTTCCCTGCAGTGATGACCTTGTTTCTTGTCCTTAATTTACATGCTGGCCTCTGTCTACTCTGAAATTTTATTGCCTGTTACTCAATAGTTCCAATCCAAGATTTAAGAAAACGTATGTATATGTTTTGTGGTCTGAGAACGAACCACCTCCTCAAATTGATCCTCTAGATACATATTCTAGTGGTAGTTTTGCAAAAAAAAAAAGGTGCGTTTGCCCTGAGGTAAAAGGACATTAGAGGAAATATTTTGTTCTGGTTTAGTTTGGTTTACTTGCAAAATTTATAAAATAAAACATAACAGAGTTTGTCAGGAACAAAACTATCAATTCCTGGACTTCTTTCCATCATTATCCCTGGTGAACTGACGAACAGTCTGTCTGTGAGCGAGGAGCAATTAATAATAATTAACAAACTAGCTAGCTTCCCTGCCATCAGCAGCATAGCCACTGCCGTCAGAGTGTGTTCATTTAAAAAAAACTCTGATATTTTGTCCTGACTTTCAAATGTTTGGGGTTATTGTCCATCCATCTATGATTTTACAGATTTATAACGTTATATAACGTTGAAAAATAGCATTACAGTTTACTTTCACCCAAAGTGACGTCTTCACATTTGACTTCACACTTGTTTTGTCTCACTACCAGTGCAAATTCTAACTATACTCAATTCACTGTCATAATGACAAAGAAAGGTCACAAATCCTAACATTTTAGAAGCTGGGCCAGACAGATGTTTGGCATTTGACTAAAATGATATTTGCTAATCAAAATAGTTGCAAAATAGATTTCTGACGGTCAACTAATCAATTAATTGATCAATCACCGCAACACAGACCATCAAATAAATTTGCATTGGTGCTCTGGTTGTGAAAGCCCATTTAAAGTTACTATTTGTAGTTACGTGATTGTAGAAATTAGCAATTGCACTGATTGTGGCTTTAATACAACAGAATAAAACTATTCTCTCGGGGGCAGTACATTGTTAACAGAGACTTTTATTATTCAGTTTCATGTCTGTGTGATGACTTTTACTGTTTCTCTTTTTGTAGGTGTTTACTGCTGTGGTCCAGCCCCAGTTAAAGCCATCCTGAACGGAGACACCCATCTTAAATACGATGTCCCATTTGTCTTCGCTGAGGTCAATGCTGACTGTATTGACTGGCTGGTCAGTGAGCAGAGCTTGAGCCCATAACCTCATCATCATCATATTCAGGGAACACTGGAGGCCTGTACTACAAAGGGAGTTTAATCTACTCTGATTTAAGTCAGGGTTGTCAAAGGAAGTCAGGGCTGACAAACCCCAGTTCCCTAAACGAGTGCTAAACCGTACTACAGTGGTTAAGATGACGGTCAGTTGAGTCTGTGTTAACTTAGATTGGTTAATTCTGTCGGGTTATGAGGAATTTAAAGAGACTAACACCAAAGTGTAAAACCGTGACTCTCAACAAAGCCATGGAGGTCTGTTGTCAACGCACTGCCAACCAACTAAATTCATTCAAGTGTTCTTGTCATATGTTCTCTGAAATTTTTGATCAATGTGTCTGCACCATCTCTTACGTTTTCCTTTTCCTTTTTAGTAGAGGGAGAATGCAAAAAATATATGGTTTTAGTAGCCCTGTATTTCATATAGGTTACATACTTTTTTAAAATGTCAATTTCATTTCCAGTTTTGTTTCATGAAGTGATTGTTTTCATTTATTTCATCTGTTTCCTTTTAGGTCAAAGCTGACGGTTCAGAGGTGAAAATGTCCTCTGACACTAAGAGAGTTGGTCAGAATATCTCAACCAAAGCTGTCGGCTCCGACAAGAGGTTGGACATCACTCATACCTACAAACACAAAGAAGGTGGGTTCACCTGGTCAACAGTTTACGCACACAAACACCTCAGCTGCTTTTGAGGTATTTTAAAGCGAGACACTACAGGCAAAAACATCCTTTTATCACGCACTGGTCAATTTTGAGATTTGGGGCTATTTTGCTTCCATAACATGTAAAATCTACATTTAAGTGTTTGTTTTCCCGCACTATTTAACTTTGCGTCTGTAGATTTCAATTACAAAACATTTCTTTAAACACCACAAAATCAGACGGATATTACAGAGGGGTTTGTTCATATATCGTTCATAGCCTGAATTATATAACACTGTATTCCTAAAATATGGCAAATTCATTTTTGACGACTGTTGACAGTATTTTCTGATTCACAGAGTGACAAAAAGAAATATACAAAAGCCACTCAGTGTAAACCTTTGGCTCTAATATGTCAACAAAATCAGCTGGGTTTCATGGTGATATCTATTAGTTCAAATTTTTACCCGTATTCACCTGTACTGCCTTGCCTTAATCTGCTTTAATGAGCAAGTGACATACTGTGAATCACAACTGAGGTGAGTACAGTACTGTCAGTCATCAGCAAGTGGAGCTCCACTAATAAACTAATAAACTTACAGGCACAGAGAAGGAGAGAGAGGTCTTTAAATATGCCATCACCAGAGACTTTGGCAGAGGTGAAGGTGAAATGGAGAATGGGGAGACAGAGAACGTTCCACCACCAGAGGTGTTCATGCAGTTTGAAGAGGTATGTCACAGAGTCTAAAGTCCCTGAAGTGTGTGAGCTATTGAGGATGTTTTAGGTCTTATTTCTAATCTAATTTTATTCCTAGTACTGGATCACACTGGATTTGAATGGTTGATATCTCTGTATGTAGGATAAGTTCAATGTATGACTTACATAAAATCTCCTTCCATGTCTTATTCATACATAGTACGGTGCTGCAGGTGTCAAGCCAATGAGCAGTGGGATGTGAGTCTGAAGGCTAATTGCTGCACAGTGAGCAGTGTCCCAGGCCGCTGTCCATCCCACCATCAGCGTCAGGCCATGAAGTGTGACTCACCAGCTGCAAACATCCAGTCTGAGGTGAAGGAGGACGCAGGCCTGGGAAAGGTGACTCTTCCTCTGGTTGGCTGGAGCACAGGAGTTTTAAATTACTCGTGAACCGATTTAAAATCTCCCTCTCTTCCTCTGTCTCCTCCTGAGCTGTCCATCCCTGTCCTGGTCCCGTTCTCGGTCTACCATAAACACATGGTGGAGAGTGACAGTATGAACATTTCAGCTGTGGTCACAGACAAAGAGAAGCCAGAAAACACATACCTGGCTGTGGACGACGTTGTGCTGCAGGACCCTCCCATCTCCCTCACCGTCAGTAGAAAGAAAACATCTGTCTCTCTGTTTCTCTGTCTCTAATTTTGTTCACCAAGAATACCTGTCATGTTAGTTAACAGCTGTTGGTGTTTCTTCATGTACTCAAAGTCTGGGAAAACCCAATGATACTCTAGACAGCACCAGTGATTGCAAGTCATAAATGTTTGCACAACTTTTCATGGCAGTCCATTTCAGTATGGATCCCTTGATTTTGAGGTGTTTGGGTGCTTGACTGAATGCATTTAAATATACTGTTAAAATGTCTGTGTTCCAGGCTCCTAGTAAGATCAGACTGTACCGTGAGGCAAGTGGGGAGGTGCTTTTCATGAACCCAGCCAATGAGACGCTGACGAAGTGCACTCTGACTTTCTCTGGAAGTGGCCTGTTTACAGATGAGGAACAATTTAAGTAAGTGTGTATATGTGTGTGTCATAACCTGTAGGATATACTGAAAGTTATTCAAGACTGTAGACTGTAGTGGTAGTATTCTATAATAACTACAATATATAATAATATCATAGAAGGAGTAATTATACTAACAGTAAACAGTTATAGTAGCAGTAACCAAAATTGTCTTTCATACTAGAGCACAAATTGATGACTTCATTTTATTAACTTGATGTATGACTTTCAGTAATAACTTCAACACGACGTCAGGAACTGCTTGAGTAAGCAGGCAAGATTATGGATCTTAAGGACAGTGTTCTTCCAATCTTAAAAGACAGTACTGAAGTGTGATGTCCAGCTATAAATTCACTATTGTGAGTTTACAACACAATATTTCAAATAAAAGTAGATTCAAGAGTAAATAAATTTCTCCTCACCTCTCTGTAACTATTCTTCAAATCTGCCGCAAACTGCCGACTCGCATCATGTTAACTTTTTCCCTTCAAGGCAGGAGAGAAGACTCTATGATCGACGACTGCTCCACCTTCAGAACATCAAAGGCCAACCACTGTCAACGTATCACAATACTGAGAATTTATGTCTCAGTGTTGCAGAAGTAACAGACTGTATATTAACTACTTTGCCTTAATTTGGTGATTTTCAAAGAGAGAGCATAAAGCTGTTTTCAATAGGCCTTAGGTGCAGGGTTTATAAATATTAGCCAGCTACATAACAAACTGCTGTGTTCTTTGTTCGAAGGACACTGATCTGACTTCCCTGATCAATCGGACAGTCAAAGCAGTGATTGTTTATATGATATTCTGTGTACTTTGTGTTATGTTTCCATGGTCCAACTGCACAAAAGGCTCTCTCCTAGACATTTTAGCCCTTAATGCACTTATTTCTTAAGCCATAATTGTAGACTTTGCCTGGGGAACTGAAGAGACAGAGGTTTGTTGGTGTTGGTGGGTTTTATGCACTAATGAAAGGGGCTTATATGAACTCTGTGAACATAAACAGACACATAAACTTGATAATGATGAGGCAGGATGACACTCAGTGGTAGTGAGTCTGAGTCTGTGTGAGTTACAAGGCAACCATGTGTAATTTTTTTTACCCTGGGTCAAGACCAATGAAACCAAATGCAGTCTACAAATTACTTTACAATTATATGCACTTTTTCCACATGTACACTGTTATAAAAATATGTGATGAACTGAAGGTATTAGTTTGTGACGGTCTACTTTACCTGTCTGTATGTACTGTAAACCTCAGCTTTAACCCGAAGCTGGTGTTAAGAATGCCTCCTTTTGTGATTAAAAATAAGAGCCACAACCCGCTGTGTAAGCTAGGCTGTGTCTTCCCAATTTTTATTATTTGCACACAATGTTGGTTTTTTAATAGAGCTATTGATAGCACAAATAAAATGTTTATTGAAGACTCTAGCCTTTTTGTCTTCATTACTAATGATGCAAATCCTGCTGTAATTTACAGTGATAACAAGATAACAAACATTTGCATTTGTCTTAACATATCAGACACTTTTTACCTCCCTGATGCTCTACAAACCTTCACATGAAACAGTCCAAGGAGAGGAAAATACAGTAACTCTTTGGTTTAACTGCTCACAACTCCTTGTCCCACACAGGCGCGACCCTCCTCCTAAATCAGAAAGTAGGTTTATATTTTTCACAACAGTGGGGGAGGTACTGCAAATATAGCCTCAACTATTTTTCACTTTTTATTTACTTGCAGCACTCAAATTTAACCACAAGATGCTCACTGGCCGCTTAAATGTGTCACATTTGATCTTTTCTGACAGCCTGACTGTGCACAATCCAAATAATTTCACCAGATAAAGTTAGTCATAACTGTCATGATGAGAGAAAAGAACATTTTGTAACATCATTTGTGTTTCATAGAACACGTGTAAATCAAAATTAGTTTCAGTCAATGCCACTGTCCTGCTTCATACTGGTTTTATAATAGGGTTTTCCACAGGACAAATGGAGACTGGTTGTATAGGGTTGGGGTGGGGCTGTCAGGTCTTATGGTGGCCCAAAGTGAACTGCTGGGACAGTGTGGAAGTTTCAAATCTTACTGTAAAGCCATGTGACCACCACCAAAGTCTTCACTATGCATTTGGGCCTCAAACAGTCAGACAAATAAGTGAGCAGTTGCTGGAAGAACACTGACACAACATTAGAGTTCCTCATTTAAGCTCATTAGATGGTTCTAACCCTCAGATTTAAAGGTCTGTTGCTTTACCTGTTCTCTTATAATTTTCAAATTGAGTTTTGGACTGTTGAAGTGCGTGAAGTTTGAAGACATCATCTTAGGAAAAGTAATCTCAGTGTAATGGTTTAACGGTTAATGAGAATAATTTTAATCTTTTCTTTCTTTTATAGCTAAGTCATTACACACATAAATGATTGTGGAAATGTCAGTCATTCAGTCTGTACTCAGGGCTGGCGTGACACTTTGTAGCTTAATCTGATTTATCAATCTGTGATCAATTATCTGCATTTAGATTCTGTATGACGAATTCGGAGGGGCCATACTTCCTCCTGGTGTGTGAATCAGCAGTTGCTTTTAAGAGGATTTGGTAAATGTGGACTGTGTCTCCTTTAAGTAAAGATTTTGAATGTGATACAAAACATTTTTTCTTTAAAGTGTATTTTTGTTTTTGGTGGTTCTGCCTACTTAGACTGGAACTGTGAAAGATGACACTAAGGAAATTGGACAGATGCAGACCCACCGTGAAAAAGTCAAATTTGGTCAGCAGTGTGTAAAATCAGGATGACAAAGTTATAGATAGAAGGTAAACATACTCACCCGCACCCAGGCCTTATCTGAAGTTCAGGATCCATTCAGCGACATCCTTGACACATACTGGTCGAGACAGCGTGATGTGATTGGTCCATGCCAGGGGTTGATGGGCGTCAATGGCAGTATACACAAGAAAGGTGGCGTAACCACACCTCAGAGCCTATCTCAACTCGGCGACCTGGCGAACCTGTGAAAATAGCCCTGGGTGGGTGCACACGCAGAATCACACGGTCATAATTTCATGTTATACACTGTGATGAATACCATGAAAACAAATATCTCTTCAGTGTTGATGACCTGACTTTCTGTCTGTACCCACCCATGGACCACAGTGGAGAAGAGAACAATGCAAGACACACATGTGAATACACTCAAACCTTCGTCACTAAAGAAACATAGTCAGGGGTATATTTTGTTGATGTAAGTACAAGTTTCTTGGCAACAGTGGACAGGAAACACACCCTTTAACAAGAAGAAACCTATGACAGAACCGGACTCTGGGTGGGCGGCTGTCAATCTTGACTGGTTGGGTTGAAAAGAGAAAATTGCAGCAGAGACGAGAGAGTGACGGTATCAGCGATATTATCTCTCAAAAGCAGAAGTCACGGGAGATTGATGTGGGTTACATCTTGATAACTCCATCAATATGTCACTGTTTCTCAGGCTGTGTTAGTCTGGGTGTACTCCTGAGCAGAGGAGTCATACTTACACAAAGTCTTTCATGTTAGTTAATTGTCATTTGTCACATAACAAAATAGTTTTTGCAACAAGACGGCATAAAATAAATACATTTAAGTCCAAGCCTTTTTTTCTCTCTCTCAATGTAATAAGTTGAGTTTTTTTCTCTGTTTTAACTGGTAGTACACAGAACAGGCTATCTGCAAAACAGTTCACATTTACACCACTATGATGTGTCATAAAATATTAGCAGAAACTGTGTGTTTTCTCTTTGTCCTAATCAAGGCCACTGCAGAAATCTGGCCCAACTGGCTCAGATATTAAGTCACTGTACCAACCACCCATTATTGTTTCAAAACAGAACTGTGTTGTTGCACATAAATTGCATTTATGCTTTCTCAACCTCCTGTCTGCATTAGTTGCCATACATATAATTTTTCCAAACATGTAAATGTATAAATATTCTAAAAATATGTAAATAAATAGTTACATATAAATAAATGTTTGTTTCTCTCTACAGGGGTCTAAATTGGCAGCACTGTTAAAGTTCTGTAGATCTGATCATCCTGTCACTTCGTCTTACCAGTATGTCTTATCAGATAAGATCAAAACTGATCCCTGTCAGCCTGTTCACTTCCTTTTTCTTGATGATCCAATAACTTATTGAATCTATGAAATTCAAGCAGCACTTTAAATCTCAGTTTTCTTTAATCGTATTTAGTTTTGTTTCCACTACCTCCTCCTCTCTGCCCCTACAGGTCCAGTCGGTATTATTGTGGGAATCAGGCTGACCTGGGTTCAGTTCTTAGATGGTGCCCGTCGATCACAACCTGTAAAACCAAGACCTTATTCAGCAGGACACATGTAGTGTTTCTGTGCAGTTAAAAGAGTGGTTTCATGTGCCAGTGCATGGAGTGATTGGCTGCAGCGGTGCACAAATGAAATCTGGCTTTCTAAGAGTATGATTGTGCTTATAGTGCATGCATGTATAACAAATAACCATCTAAAACGGACTTGTGTCTTTACTGAACTATTCTGTGGGAAGAAGTTTCGTATGTAATCACCATACCTCAGCATGTCTACACAGGTTAATCACATTTGACCAATTGCCAGATAAACACACACACAACCTGCTCAGGAACAGTTTAATGATAATGTAATGGCAGCTCAATTAAAGTGACGGGCAAATCTATTAAATTGTATCGTAATTGTTGATCCATGATGATAACGATCAGCCTTACGAAAACAGGATAGACAACTGGCATCGGCTGGCACCTCTAGAAAATTTCACAGTAAGGTCAGGTGCCTTTGGCAAAAGACTGATTTTAATTCTCAGCTTTAACATTAAACTACAATGATAAAAGATAATGGAGTACGATGGATAATTCTGTGCTTGTGAATTATTTTTCCCCTAATGAAATTTTAAACTACCAGAATGTAAACAAATATTATTAAGATTTAGACATAAATATTTCTCAAAACCCTTAAGACGCTGCTGTGTTGCCTTGGCTGTGTGTGTAGGGTCTGTCCTGTTGGAGGATGAACCTTCAGCCCACAGTCTTCAGTTCTGAGCTCTCTGGACCAGGTTTTTCGTGGAGATGTCTCTGTACTTTGCTCCATTCAGCTTTAACTCAACCCTGACCCAATTATCCCTATTTCCTGCCACAAAAAACACCCATCAACATGGTTCAATAGCATGAGATGGTTTCAGACCAGGTAATGACTGAATGCCTAGTTTCCTCAGACATGACACCTGGGCTGACAAAACAGTTAAATCTTGGTTTCATCAGACCAGTGAATCTTACAATCTCAGATTCCCTCAGAAGGAGGAGAGCCTTCTGCCTATACAGAGAGTGCTGAAGTGATGCTTGTCCTTCAAGTTTCTCAGTCTCCACACAGGATCTCTGAAGCTCCAATCAGGTGACTCCTTGCTCAGTTGCTTGAACAGCCAGCTCTGAGGAAGGTCGCGGTTGACCAAACTTCTTGATTCAAGAATCATGGAGGCCACACTGTCTCTCTTAGGAACCATCAATGCAGCAGACATTTTGTGCAGGAAACCAACAGCAGAAACAGTCCTGTAGAACATAAAAACCAGCAAAATAAAACTGTAGCAAATTTTATGTAACACGGTGACAATAAGAACAACTCTACTGAGAGAAAGGAAGAACTTTAAAAAGTCCAGGAAAGTGAAAACAATGTCAAATATGTGATCATTATTGTTTTCCTTTTCATGTTTTCAGTTTTTGAAGTACTCAGCAATTACACTGAAGACATTCTCACTTGCCAAAAACTGACCTCCTGAGTCTGGTTCTGTCAGAATTGAAAAAATACCCAACCTAACCACCACCCACACACACACCTATACATTGTCAACACTAACACCTGCCAGTTAACGAAAATAATTCATGAACAGCACTATGTCCTGTCATCATACTGGCTAATTACTTAAATGGGTGTTCTATGATTCAGGAATGAAATTAATCTAATGATACAAAGCACTAAGGTGTTATATGTATTATGTATATAAGTTAATGTTATACTGTAGTCCCATTGGTCAATGGGAGGTCACCAACTGAAGTAAAACTGCAGTACATGTACTTGTAGCACAATTTAATGACTAGAGGCAAGTGTTTCAGTTTTGTTTTGTTTCAATCTGATTGGTAACTTTATCTACAACACCGTTATCGGTACAAATACCCAACATCCACACCCACAATAAGATCAACAATACTGTGGCAAATTCCAAAATATATAATCGTTTGGTAGCTACAATATATGGCTCTATGTAATATCAGCTCTAAATTGAACAGTTTACTTGCAAGTTTACATTCAAGGTAGCAACTACATTACATTACACAATAATGCAAAACAATGATGTGATACAATGCAGAAATATGATGAATCATCAGCAATAAAACTGTTACTTAGCGATAATAACAGTACTCTCATATCTTAAATGGGACATTAATTAGTACAAACTGGACAATCAGTGCCCCATCTACTGTATTTGCTGCTTTGTGGGTATACTATAGGCTACAGGGTGTGGCCCTTTACACACGAATAGCTTCAGCTTCTAAGGTGTGGCTTTACATATTACTGAGCCATGGATCCTTCAACATAGGATACACTGGACCTTCTTTAACATCACAGTGAATAGAAACCTGGATCAGATGATCACATGAAAAAGTATCAGGGTTTTTACTGGAGAACTCTATATATGACAGGGCAGCTAGGATAGTCTAAAATGCAGATTTCATTCCAGGGGGATACTAATGTCCACACAACACACTGATGACAGTTGCTTTGGACAAAAACAAATTAATGTAATGCAATAAAATGTGACAGCAGTGTAATAGATGATGACATCTTTTAGCAAGTCTGCTGCTGAAAACTGTTCATGCTGTATAAAATCTTATTAATGTCATAGCCTGATTGCAGCACCAATTATGAAACACCCAGGGTGGTGCTGATCCAGGCTGCCAGACATGTTCCACATGAATATGAAACAGGGCTGGGCTTGGAAGGTGTTTAAAATACATCAGGGCTGAGTCCTTGTCAGTGCACTGCTGAGAACCTGCCAGAGCATTTGCTCTCCATTAAGAAAGAAACTGGAAAAGATGGCAACAGAGGTTAAACAATCTAGTATTCTGTTTTCTTTATCAAAGCTGTCTTGCCATGTGTGTGGGTCTCTGCATCCATTTGATAACATATGCAGATAGATAGGATTCTAATGCTGCTTGACTGCCAACATTTGACAAAGCATTTCTGGAATGATGCGCAGCAGACTTCATACAACACATTTAATTCAAGCTGTTTGTTGACTACTGGAGAACTGTATTATTTATTAGAATATAATAGTTGTATAGCACATCAAAACAAAAGTACGAGGCTTCACAGAAAAACAAACAAAACATCAGTAAACTAATGAAATATGTATGGCAATATTAAGTTAAAAGTAGGGGCACAGAAAATATGGCAGTCTTGTCACAATGGCGGAGATTAAATAAAAAAATTCAGATGTGTTTGGATGGTTCTACACTGTAAGTCAAACACAAACAACCTTGTGATTATGTTTATGACGAGCACCCATTCATTAATGGTCATAAACTTACCCTTAGCTCCACCAGTTCAAGCTAAATCAGGTTGGTGAAAAACTCAGATTGGCTCTGTTGTTTTCCAGAGGATCAAAATTTAGAAAACCTTCTGAGCTCTTTCTAAACTCGATCAATGCTGACCTGATCTTTTCAAGTCTTTCTGATCTTTGCTAGAATCTGGACTCTGTACTACCGCTGCACAAGACCAGGATACATCTGGCACAGAGAAATATTGTGATGCTGAGGCCAGGACTATGAGCATCTGCATTTGTACTAAAGAGCCATTCAGAGGAAGCTGATATTTTGGCAAACTACTTTTACCCATACTGAACACACAACCACAAATGACCAGAGCAGAGCTTTGGCAATATAATGGGCTTCACAAAAGATGAGAGGTACACCTAAAAAGACAGATGTTAAAAGTAGGAAGATTATAAACAAAGCAGAGAGGAAGCACAAAACAACAGACAACAAGTTATACATCTCTGTATGAATCTACTTTAGAATCATGACAATGCCTGTGCAATATATGCATATATGTGTGGGGATAATGAAATGCTAATGCTATAATTTTTGTTAAGTAACATATCTTTTGTAAGTAACTTCAAAAGCTTCGTAACCTAAAACATTGATAATGAGAATCAAGCACAAAGGTGCAGGTGCTAGAAACATGGCAGTTACAAGCGAAAAAAAGACACTGGGGAAGTCTAGTTATGTTTTATTTTTAGGAGTGACTATTTATGTTAGGGATAGGCAGTGGAGACACTTCATTATGGTGGTGTCTCGTCCAACTTAGATGTGTGATTAGGTTTATAGGAAGGTCTGTGGACAGTGTATAACTATAATCAAAGTCTCCTGCAATAAGTTTTAGAGCCTTATTGGAATTCCATAAATTTTAGGTGTATTTATAATAAACCCGAAGGCATTTGTTTGTGCAGAGATATTTTTAGTCTGACCTAAAGTAGGGTTTATTCAACCCTGCTGAATAGGAAAATGATGTGCATGTTTTTATGGTAAAAGCCATTCTTCAAATTAGAATCACAGTTCACCATTCGCTTACTATCACTTGTTGGGTAGTTTATAGGCATTTATATGGGCCCAATATATTTAAATTTGATGCTATTTAGCGAATTAATAAATAGATAAATAAACATATAATAAAGTTTAATTTCTCTAATCCAGAACTGTCCTCTCCAGGTATGGAATGGCACGAAATTAAACCCAAATGCTGTGAATTTTCAATTACAGACAATATAATATAGTAAAGAAAGCATTTGTGACTAGTTTTTGGCATCTCACTTGTCTGGTGCCTTCTGGTGATTAATGACCTTGGTGTCTTTAAAAACCGGGGCGACAGTAGCATGAACACGAAACCAAGCAATGATAATGTTGATCTCAATCTCTTTTGAGGGGACCATGGCTTTGCATTCATTTTCCTTGAGACTTACCCTATGTATAACCACTGCTAACCTTAACACTGTTAATAAATTATCTTTTCTCACGGTTTGTCTAACTGGAAAGGCCATCCCATTAACTGCTTCATTAGTCTAATTTTGTCTCCAAATGTAGCCTATGACACACACACACACACTTTTACACACACACACACACACGAGAGAGAGAGGTAATCGACCGACATTCCCAAAATTAAATTAATCTGTCATTCATCTGTCTGTTGTAACCGAAGTTCTGAGTTGTTTCATCCTGGGTGATTACTGCGAACATCTTCTGCATACAGAAGAGCCCTGCTCATGATTGATATAGCAATAAATCAGCAACTGTTGTGTTGGCAGAGGTCATTTTAACGATAGTCCAGTTTCACAACCACTTTGGTGGTTATGCTAACACACAGACAAGTGCCCATTGGATTACATTGCAGCAGCTGTTTTGTAGTTACTGGCACCTGTTCTTGCTCAATAGTGCAGAGATTGCAAAGATTTTTGATTACTTGATATATTGCTGAAATAAAATGTCTTGCCATATCGAGTACAGATCTTGTCATTACCTTTTAAGGATATAAGGCAAGTGGATGCTTTGATCAAGTTTGCCTCTTGCAACTAAAATCAATTTTATCAGCAGTGTGAAGTGGACTGGGTTTTTTTTTACTGTCTTGTTCAGTCTTGCCCATTGACACATTCCTCACCACATGTTGTAACACTACATCAGTGACATTACACACTGTGTAACTTACTTTCACCACCTCCCCTCCACCCTGCCTTGCCTGAGTTTCTGGCAGTATTACTTGACACCAGGGCACTTTGCTGGAAATGAGTTTCTGGGGTAAATCTGGGATTCTCCACACCCCTCAGTTGAGATTTGCAAGTCAGTGCTTTCAAGCATGAACCATGCATGACTCTGTTTTACACATTTAAAGGGGGCATTAAAGGATCTGTGACCTTGTAGAAACTCATTATGTAATTCGCAAGGCATAATATACCCCAGTAAGTGGTTTTGCTCCAAAAATGTGACATCAGATTAAACAAAGGGTTAAATCAAGGACTTCATTTATTATATTTCAGTGTGTAGTTTAAGATCTAATTCACTGAAATATTATCAGATCAATCTCAAAACAACATATGTAAGCCAAAGCAACACCTATTTTACCTTAAAAATAGTGTATATACTATTCGTCCATGTTTTGATTCAGTGAGTGGGACTACAAAGCTCGGTCCGCCACTGATCCAAGCTTACATCTTAAGTGTAAACTTGGTCATAAGAATTGAAATTACCATTCTGTAATTTTACATATTAGCTATTTTTGCACAACACTTCTCACATAAACTTCATTTGTCATATGAAACTGGACTGACAACACAACGTAACAGACAGCAAAGGCAAAAACACAAGCAAATACAGACATGATGCAAAATGGTTCAGTCAAAATCGGCCTCAGCCAGCATCACTGACAGGTGTTATCAGAGGTGTTGCACCTGTAACCACACCTAACACTGATGTAGTAGAGTACTGACACACCCTGGGTATATTTCTGCATCATCACAGCGAGGTGAGAGGTCCAGCACAAACATGAGTTTTGGTGGCTGGGGCTGAACAACTTACAGAGTTCTGTTAACATACTGTTTATGTTTTTGTGTTCTTTCAGTCCTAAAGGAAGTGGACTCCACGGCTAAGACCAACAACACTGAACACCACTGAAGTCTTAGAGGAACAGCTGATCGTGAGACATTGTACTTCCATCTGACCCATCGTAGCTCAACCTTGCTTCGACCTCCACCACTCACCATCCCCTTCATGATGGCCAGATTCAGTCTCTCTTCAAATTATTCATTTCATGCCTCCATGTCCTCATGAATGTAAGGAGTGTAGATGAAAACTGATGGCGTCTTTTGCTCAGACAATGCTGACTTGCAATTTTCCAATGACCTGAAACAATACAAAAGTTATTAACTTTAAAGTTTATGCTTAATCCTCAAAGGCAGACTGCACCTACTTTAATGAGAGCTGTCAAACTCAACTCCTTCTGCCTTAGGCCATTGATTTATCCAATCACCTTCTACTGTTGATTTTGTCTTTTTATAGGTTGTTTACAACATACGACGTGCGTCTCTGCTTTGACTTGAAGGTTCGATCGTGAAAATGGATGGATATGGATGGATGGATGGATGGATGAACAGATGAATAAAGTATTTTTACGTGATAAACCAACTCTGTCGAGTGACTCCTCTGGGTGAACTTCACATCTGAGGACCTGGGAATGAAGTCATGCTTCGGTATCCCAGACTGGCGTGAGCGTTCACCATCAGCAAAAGGCAGTATGGAAGGTTGAGCTACGAGAACTCCTCCTCACTAGCAGGCATCTTGATTTTGACCATTACCCCCCCTGCTGACAGCCCCATAGGAAGTCTGAGCTGTCTGAAACACATGAGGGAAGAGGAAACATCACTGGCGCTGGTGGTGCTCTTCAGCCCCTGGTGTCTGGTAGGTTTAATATATGTCTTGTCTATCCATCAACAGTATTAATCCTGTTGCTCTCTGTCTTATACTTTAAAAGTAGAAGTATCTGAATAGTTTCTAAAACCTTGTCTCTAGTATCACCTGTAAATCCTTAACATTATTCACCCTCACTGTAAGATGACTCAGTGTTTCTGCCTGATGAGAAGGAAAGACAGGGTATGTGATGAATGAACAAGGAACCATCTATAAAGGAAGTGGAAACTACATCAGCCCCTATGTCCTGGGACTTTGGACAAGTGCATTTCAACACGCGCAACTCAGATCACAGTCAAGTGTTCAGGCTGTCACATTTACTTGCACATAATATTCTATTATTTTCTCATGTTCCGAAAAAGACAATGTCCTCTGTGATTCATCTCCCCATAGTGTCATGAATAAACTGGAAACTAAATATCAGTGTCTGTTCTTGTCTCTTTCTATTCAGTTTAGAAGAGAACATGGTGAAGATTTGTCTGTGTTATTGGACATCAACCACAAACACTTCCAAAAAGAAGACAGCTAAGGATGTTTCTGCTCGCTGTGACCCATATGTCAGCCCCGATGTGATTAGCGCCATGGTAGGACATGATCTCTGTGATTATAAAGCCATTTACACTCATGGGCTGGTATTTTGAAAATGATTTGGCTGTTGAGAGAGTCTGCACAGCAGATGAAAATAGCAACTCTATGGAATGTGAGCCAAGATTTCATTCTAGTTACTCTTTGAGCTGTGTGCTGTCATTGCATTTGAAGATAATCTAAATACCCTTGCATTTGTTTTAGTGTTTTCTTATTTGTCTACTGTGTGTCAGTCAAATGCGTATGGTCTGCTAAGCATGTACTAGCTTAGCTTATTTAAAATCTTCATACCTGACAGAATAAAGTTTGTAATTTGAGACATCTCATTTGTCTATTTTCTTTCAGATCAACAGTAGAAGATGACCGTGGTGTGTCCTGGAGGGACTGGACGGAATCCATTTTATGGGCGGGGTACGCACCCTCTCACTGGAGCAGCCGCGCCTTGCCATCCCTGCAGCTAGTATACTGGCTGCCACCCAGTCAGAAGTCACAGACAGTGCTGGGTGTTTGCTGGCGTGATGTGCTCCAGGTAACATTGGCTCCTCACCTCACACCTGGAACAACATCTGTAAGACAAATATTAGTTAGCAAACAATTATTCATAAGTCATCACAGACTTAACTGACAACATTTCTGATACATTTCTGAGGAGGACTACGGTTATATAACTGGTTGTGTATCTCTGTCTCTACACTGTATTATGCTTTTTTGAAGCCTATGAACCAAGCTTACATACCTTGTTTATCATAAAGTATACTAATGAGCAGAGAAAAAAGCTGTATGAAGTTGGTGGACAATTGCCTGCATGCAACTTAAGTCTTAATTTGTCTGTGTTGCTGTGACAGGATATTTAAGCTTTGTGAGGCTTCATGTTATGAATACAGCACTATATCAGCTGTGCAGGATCTCATGCTTCTTTTTCTCTTGTTTTGCTAGCTTTGTTCATACCTGGTAACATTTGTCTTGGGTAGTCCGATCACAAGTGGATGACCAGTACATCAGTTCACATACGTCGCACAAGAATCGTCTCCACATGAGTCTCAGTAACCAGTTGTGATTGGATCTCTTCCCTCTATGCAAATAAACAAACCGCATTACATCATTGTGTTTGTAGAGACCAAATGTGTTGTTTTCACTGTGGAGACGATGCACTTCTCGTGCCTAGAGTGCCAGAAATTAAAGAAGAAGAAATCAAAAACAATACAAAGGGGTCTATTCCTTGGTGTGTTCCAGCAGAGCTCAGATGTTTGACCCCCTCTAACAAACTTGAAATTCTCAGAAACTGTGGACAGAGCTAGTTTACAGATTGAGAACAAGTAGTACATGCTTCCCACACTTGCATGGAGGACATTAGTAAACAGGCGCTCCATCAATGTAATGCAGACCACTGTACAACTTTTATTTTGTTCTTTGGTAAAATTGCTTCTTTTTTTTTAAACCATTTCCTCCACAGTGAAACTAAATATACATCTGGCAAATGTCATTCAATTTTAACAAACTAAGGGTCTCATAGTTTTTTTTTTGATCACTTTTTATTTGCTTAACAATGCTGATTATAAAAATAGCTGCTCTGAGTCATGCCTGAGGAAACTGCAAATTCAACAGAACTTATTGAATGACTCCAATTTTGTGTTTGATTCCAGTGATGCGTCTGCTGGGCATTCCACTGCCCGTGATCACCAACCAGTGTTACGACAACAACAAGAATCTAATCATCGATGTGTACCGTATACTGACTACGGTGTCAGAAGCGAAAGAATCCAAGGACAGTGTTTGGTGAGATGCTGTTCTTCGAGAACCCACAGGTATAGATCAGTGTGAGCCTCAAACATGTCCAACAAGATTAAAAAGGTCACACAACTCGTCTCCAGCACTTTACTTAATTCAGATAGTTTTCCTTTCTTGCCTGAATACATTAATCTGTCATTTGTCAGTTCATACCTGCCTTAACAGCTGTATGAGGCCAAATCAAACATTTTCCAACCTTAACTTTAACCTGAGTGTCGTGTAAGAATGTGACTTCAAAACCTACAACAATATGCAAGCAACAGAAACAAACTGTAAACACAACACTTATCACCTTTTAAGATGATACAGCACAGTTGCATAGTACATCCAACAGATGAAAAACATTAGCATTAATTTGGAGTCGTGTTTGTGTCCACTGATGAATGTTAACGTTCTTCTAGCTGGTTTAGTCCTTTTCCACTAATCTAATCTTTGGCTGCTAAATGCTACCTTCTTCACCAGGTAGTTGCCCAACATTAGCCCTTTTTTATACAACCTGTTCAAGGTGGGAATGTGTAGCTATTCTGCTTCACCGTTCTATTTAAAAGGACAAACACTGGGTGAGGGCATTGACACATTTAAACACGACAGGGAAACCACAGGCTAATTCAACATCTGCCTAAAGGAGGCCAGCATGGAGGACAGACACCAATGCCGGTTGTTGCCGTTGGGACACTGGCATGCCATCTAAAATAAATGAGGGTCTTCTTAATGGATATATAATGGGACCTCTGTTTTAAAACAGCAGGCTTAAGGCTCTGCTGTTAGTTACTGAGTAGGTAGTGTGCAGTGGGTTTTAAAAAGCATTTTTTTAATCAACAGATGCCTGTGCTGAAACTTGTTTGTCAGTTCCACTCTATAGAGCCAAGTGCCTCTTATCTGGGATAGGGCTGTTGCCAGCTTTCACAGGACAGATCACAGTCAAGATCTATCAGGCCATAAATCAGCATCATATCAGTCATATTAGTGTCTTTTGGGGCGTGAGTGACTCCAGTCTGAGTGTGTTTTATCTGTCAATAATGAATATCGTTGTTCATTGTGGTAGAGAGTTTGGAAATTGTAAAAGTGTTACGCTATGAGCGAATGAAGGTGCTCCACAAAAGATTTCTGGCCTTACAGAGGTTTGCTGTCCTTTTAAACTGGTCCTACTGTTTCCCGACCTGCTCCACAACTTGGATGCTGTCTTGTGTTTAGGAACTTCCATGTGTGGGTGGAGGGGTGGATGGAGCGTCCAGACCTGACAGAAGATGGTACATATGATAGCTGGCAAGTTCACGGATCAACACCACAGGAGATGACGATGGTAATGACTCTGTTATTCTCTAACTTTAAGTGACACATTTTTCCCTAACTGTCACCTCACACAGCAAGAAGGTGAGAAAACTTTATTATTCTACTTTTACAACTTTTACTGTTTCTCTTTTTTTTTTTGTAGGTGTTTACCATGGTCCAGCTCAGTTAAAAGCCATCCTGAGCGAGACACCCATCTCGTCTGACGTCCCATTTGTCTTCGCTGAGGTCAATGCTGGCTGTATTGACTGGCTGGTCGATGAAACAGACCTTGAGCCTATAATATCATCATCATCACATTTAGAAAACACTGGACCTTTAGTAAAATAAACAAAAAAATAGGCCAAATATAATATATAATGATATTGTGTGGGTGGCATTATGTACATGTGGCGACTCTCATTTTAACAGAAGTACTAGGTTCACAGAGATTTGCCTTAGTGACTACGTGAGAGGAGTTGGTATGAAGCTGGACAACTGACAGTTTTTACTTCGCAGCAATGATGCAACCTGGTGCAGCAATTTTTCCACAAAAAAAAGACAAAATAGACAATAGTACTCTTTCAAATAATAAATAAAAATAGAGAAATAAAATGAGTCCCTTTAGACTTGAGATCCTCCAACTCCAGTGTTCCTTCAAATTATTTCAAGTTCATGAATTCTGCTGACTGTCCCTGTCAATGTGTGTGCTCAGTGTAACGTTAATAGTATGCACATGTTCTTACCTCTTGTCTGAATAGTTAGATCAGAGCTGGTCAGACATCTTCTGTGGAAGCTCCATGGTAAGCACACTGCTTCCATAACTGTCCACAGTCATGAGCTGGGCTCGCCGCCATAAATCCAACCAAATTCAAAAACCAATCTACATAATTGGTACAAAATTGCAAAAATATTCTCTTCTCTTCTCATTTCTAACATGAAGCCTCATTAGCTTTCTTCATCATAATGGCACAGTTTAAAGTCTATTCATTTCAGGAGATTAAATTGCATTTCATTTAAAACCGCAGGCAGGGTTTTCCCTGAAGGAATCCAAACCATGGTAGGCACCACCTAAGCCCGACTCTATGTAAAATCATTGTGTAGAGCCTGAGCTAACTGCATGACTGTACCAGAATAATAATAATGGGTAATTTTTAAAACTGCATCATCTAACTGAAATATATAAAAACACTCTTAACTTGACCTTTAAACCATTGGAAATGAATAAACCCTACTAAACCCCAATAACTTTAACGTCTATCAGCTATCCAAAACAAACACCTGCCGTTACACTCGACCATTAGCAGTGCAAGCAATTATGAATTACTTGATTGCCTTGGTGATTAGTGTTAGCAACTGGCGTTATTTGTTTGGCAATTAGCGTTAACGGGTAGCTTAGCGATTAGCGTTAGCGTTTCGAACATTAATACAGTGGCACAGTAAGCACCATGTCATGAGAATGTTAAAAGCCTCCACAAACCACTTGCTTTTGGTAAAAAAAAAAAAAAAAAAAAAAATATCTTTCTTGCTAAAATCCGCTCTCCCAGTAACTAGCAACAAGCTAGCAAAAGAAACGTTGCTTCAATTTATAGTTCCTAAGCACTAATAACTTGATAGAAATCGTGACTCCTTCCGTTCACAGTAGAGATTACAATAAAGAATAACATTATCGATGTCTAAAATAATAAAGAGATTTCTGGAATTCTGGCGCCAGGGTGTTTACTCGCGTTTACAGCACGTTCTAGAACCTTAACATTGCTTAGATTTCGCGAGCAGTGCCCTGAAGGCAGCACGTGCAGTCTCTGCAACAGGTGTGCAGACGGTGTATATGTATAACTACGCCTCTAAATAACATACCTGTAGCCATGTTTTCAAGTTTCAAATTCGCATTTTAAATTTTAACTGTATTTCCAGTTTGCGATGAATCGACTGTTTTGTTGTTTTTCGTCTGTGTGTTTCCTATCAGGTCCAAAGCCCCAGCGGTTCAAAGTGAAAATTTTCTCTGACACCAAAGAGTTGGTCAGAATATCTCAACCAAATATATCAGCTCCAACAAAATTGGAACATCACCGATGTTCTACAAACACAGAGGGTGAGTTCACCCTGATCAACCAGATCACACACACAAACACCTCAGCTAACTTTAAATCTTTTTTTAATCTGCATTTAATGAAATTACATAATGAGCTCCATGAATAACTGAATGGCGGTGGTGATTCAGTAAAGTGAAGTGTTAGTACCATGTACTGAACTCTTCTGGTGGCTCTTGAGATGGACTAAGTTAAACTACCACCCATAGGATCAGAGACAGAGAGGAGATCTTTAAACAAGCCTACCAGAGACTTCTACAGAGGTGAAAAGGACATTGAGAATGGGGAAAAAAGAACCTTCCACATGAAGTGTTCGTAGATTTGAAGAAGGTATGTCACAGAGTCACAAGTCCCTGAAGTGTCCTTTAGACTCCAAGTGAGAAAATGTTCTATTTGGCTGTTTTCGTCATTTTAAAGGTTTTAAAATGGGATATCTTACACATACATCGTACGGTGCTGCAGGTGTCCAAGCCAATGGATGGTAAGGATGTGAGCCTGAGGCTGGTGCTGCACAGTGAGAGCAGTGTTCCCAGGCCGCTGTCCATCACCATCAGCGTCCAGGCCATGAAGTACAACGGCTCACCAGCTGCAAACATCCAGTCTGAGGTGAAGGAGGAGACACTGGAGCCTGGGAAAGGTGACTCTTCCTCTGGATGGCTAGACACCAGGAGTTTTAAATTACTACATGTGAACCGATTTAAAATCTCCCTCTCTTCCTCTGTCTCCTCCAGAGCTGTCCAGCCCTGTCCTGGTCCCGTTCTCGGTCTACCATAAACACATGGTGGAGAGTGACAGCATCAAGGTTTCAGCTGTGGTCACAGACAAAGAAAAGCCAAAAAACACATACTTGGCTGTGGACAACATTGTTTTACTGGACCCTCCCATCTCCCTCACCGTCAGTAGAAAAACCTCTGTCTCTATAAATAAAGTTTTTGTATCGATCATCATGATACAAGAAAATAAGAAAAATAACTGTAAACTTACATTGTAAAATTGTTGGCATAAAAACATTGTTTATTCAAGTTTTTTCCATCCCGTTTCTCTTTCTGATGCATGATGGGTAATGCTGTTTTGAGCAGGTCACTGTTTGGGTGCCTGGCTGAGTGCATTTTAATAATCTATTAAAATCTGTGTTTCCAGGTTCCCAGTCAGGTCAAACTGTACCATGAGGCAAGTGGGGAGGTGGTTTTCACGAACCTGGTCAATAAGACACTGACGGACTGCACTCTGACTCTCTCTGGAAGTGGCCTGTTTAGAGAGGAGTTTGAAATCAAGTAAGTGTGTGTGTATCATAAACTCTGGGATATGCTCAGTACTATTCAAGATTGTAGTCTGGTTACAGTAAAGGTACAAATGACAGTTTATGTATTTGTTTTTTGCAAATGTAAGGTCAGTTCTAGCAGGTAATTTATGTAATGTTATTATAATACCTATTATATATTACAGTCTGTAAGATGTCAGCAGTAATCAAAATTGACTTTCAGGTTATTGAGGTTGGAATTAGAGCAGGGCTTCATTGAAATGTTTAGGTTAAAACACCATTCTGATATACGAGCTTCAGTAGTGACACCAGAACTACTTTTTCTGGATACCTTTCTTTAAGGAATATGAACACCTTCTTTTACAAATCCCTGCTTGTCTGTCCACAAAATCAGCAACATTTTGACTTAAATCAGGAACTGTCTGAAGCAAGATTATCAATCTTATGAGACATTTAATGCTAATTTCAATAGTCATTGCTACAGACACAGAGTATTGAAGTTTGATATCCAGCCCTAGTTATAATACTGAGACATTTTACTGAACACTGCAAATTAAAGAGGATGTTGTAAATTTCTCATCACTATTCTTTCTGTTACCCACAGACTTCCAGATCTGCCACGAAACCGCAGAGTACGCATCAAGTTTCCCTTTTTTCCCCACAAGGCTGGAGAGAAGACTCTCATAATCGACTTTGACTGCTCCACCTTCAGAGACATCAAGTCCAGCTACACTGTCAACGTCACAGAATACTGAGAATTTACATCTCACTATCATAGAGCATAAACTTGTTTTCATCAAATGTGGGCTCAGGGTGTATAAAAATTAGCCCACAATACAAAATTTAAGTCATAACAAACATGCCCTCTTGCTGCATTTCATTATTGTCTATTTTCTGGTAGGGAAAGGTCTCTGTGCTTCTTTTATGATAAAGCCATGGCTTTGACCTATGCTTAAACTATTCCCTCATCTGGATGCCAAACTTGACTGACATGACTGGTGCCTCACAGAACAATACAAAGACAGAGGTCTCACTCCTATTGTTTCTTGGTCCCAAAGAACTGCAGCTAACACGCAACCCCTTATTAATGGTGCTTTCATGCCAAACCTGCTTAGGAAGTGACCTTAGGCAGTTTTGAAGGGGTACGACGTGCTGTATATGTGTCAACACATGAGCCCAGAGATTTTCCCTTATCAATCAGTCAAAAGCAGTGATTGTGTTTGTTTCTTTGGATGCCCATTAAGAAATGTGTGAAATAGTGAAACAGTCCTGAATGTACTATTAATAATAATAGTAGTATTATTAGTATTAGTCATCATTCAAAACAAGCTGTCCATTTTGCAGTCTAATAATACTGCCTATAATCGAACAAGAGATACCCACTGTTAAAAAGTGACGCCTAAGGGTCCCAACTAAGCCAAGTTCAGAGTGAGAACATGTAGTTTAATTGGGTATTTCTATGTGAACTCTGTGTGACACCAGAGAACATAATTATACACATATGAAGCATTAAAATGGGCATTGATGATGAAGATACAGGATGAGTTCATGTTTATTTATCTTGGTTTGTTTGTAAAAAGTCAGAACTGTACCAGAAGTAAAAGGCAGCCGTGTATATATATTTTTGTACCCTGGATCTGGACTAAATGCTGTCAACAAATTACTTTACAGTAAGTGTACTTTTTCACAAGTGCACTCATATAAAATAGTGATGAACTAGTATTAGCCCACATTGGTGACACAAACTCGTATCAGGATCTCATGTCAAAATGAAAGTTTACGTAACAGAACAATGAAGCTAAACCTGATGTTCATGTAGACAACAGAGGAACAGACACACAACTGTTTTCTCATTTTGTGATGTTCGACTTCCACCTGCATATATGTACTGTAAACCCTCAGCTTTAACTAAGGTTTATCACATTGCTCACCAACGTAAAACATGTTCTTAACAAAAACATCTGACTCCAACATTGTCACAAATCTTACTCTCCTAAAAAAATCCTTCATTTTATATCTGTGCCTGTACATAGTGCTCATCATGAGTACAGTGACACAAGTAGAATTTCCTGTTTTTACATATATTCAGCCTTTTCATGCCTGTATGAGCTGGTGTTAAAGTGCCTCCTTGTGGTTCAAAAATAAAGAGACTGCTGTGTTGGTTGAACTGTGTCAGTTTTATTTGCATTGTTTTATGTTGGTTTTAATGAGTCTGTTGATAAAATTTACAAATAAAATGTATATAGAAAGCCCTATGCCCTTTTTGTTTTCATTACTAACAATGCAAATCCCTCTGTAATCGCACCACGGTGATAAAATGATAACTTATATGTGGAATACAAGGAATGCAGTCCCACAGTCACTTCAGTAACGGGTTATTCCACATGCAGAGAAAATGAAAGAAAGTGCAGATGACACAGGAGTTTGTGCTTTAGATTTCAAAGACCAACGGTAATATCGCGAGATTTGCTTTCAAACACCATTTGCTCCTCGTTCTCCAAAATAGAAACTGAACAACTGCTGCTCTCTGTCTCGTGATGCCTTCAAGACTATGGAAAAATCGTACAAATCACTTTTCACCTCAAAAGTAAAGCCGATTACGTTTTATATCAGCTTATAAGTGGTAAATATTGAAGACTTCAACTTTTAAACACTACATTGTGATGGACGCATTTATTCTTCCACTAATTTTACAGAGACACAGATCTGATCGGATCTGAGTAATTATTCCACCACTGACTCTTGTTCTGTCTCACTTAAGATATGCCACACGATTTAGCCGCCAGAGGGCGTAGTACGTAAAACTCATACACTTTCCAAAGTACTTGAACGCAGCGTAAAAACGAAGCGAAACCGATACAGTAGAGTCAGACACCCCCTCCCTCCCTCCCTCCCCAAGCAAGAGGCACATCGAGAAGTTACTAGAGACAGCCGGCAAGTTCCTTACCTCCCCCTCCACAGTAACCCTACACAGGCTGAGGAAACCGGCGTGGGTCTGATCGAGCATGAGAAAATAAAGTCCACAGAGTAATGTCAGTATTATCACCTGGTGCAGATACTTTCAGGTGCCGGTAGTCGATCAGACGTGTTGTGAAGAGGAGGACTTCCTTTGCTGTGTTGTTATCTCAGATCCGAGCAGCCGGTAAGAAGTGTAGCCTCATAACTTTAGCTGTGTTAGCAGTGGAGGTGTGCTTAGCCAGCTTGCTGCTAAGTTAGCTTAGCTTAAAAAAGAAACACCATTCGAATGCCACTTGAATTAGCATAACTTAGCGAGCAAGCTAACTCAGCTAGTAACCGACGAAAGAGTGGCGGTTAACACAACTTAAACTAAAACGCAACGTGGTCCAGGTGATGTACCTTCTTCTTTTCCTTAAAGTTAACTTGTAGGGTTAGTTTCGACAAATCAAGAAAAAAAAATCGGCTGGAGCAATTATTAGCAGCTAGGTTACCAGGCTATTACACAACTAGTTAAGCTAACATATAATTTGGATGAACTGCTGTGTGGATATATAACCAGGACTTCTATCGATTCAAGACAAATGTTGGTCAATCATGTGGATGTACATCTTCAGATGACATCATGTCTCATTTATACTGATAATTACGACTTTATAAGGTTGCTAAAATGAATGTAATTCAATACAGCAGACCTGTAATAAATCTTACTTTCCTCAGGGATATATGGGTCAGTTTTTTTACGATAGAAAGGCGTTAATAACAGTATAAGACCTCTAATACAGGACAGTTCAAACGCAGAACAAACTACGTCTCCAGAAAAGACCATGAAGGTAATTCAAAACATGTAATAATGGTTTGTAAGGAATTCATGTTGTCCTTAACTACCATTACTTGTCCTCAGGTGCAGCTGAAAGACTGTAGAGATGTAGTTAATAACAGTGTGATACCGGGCAGGTGTGGGATCAGTGTATAGTAGCTCAACAGCACAGAATGCATCTGTTCTAGGGCTGCAACTAACGATTATGTTCATTATCAATTTATCTGCCGATTAGTTTCTCAACTAATCAGTTAATCATGTTGTCTATAAAATGTGGTAGGTAAATCAGGTATGATAGAGAAAAGTTGGAAATCATCTTTCTCATCACATCTGAGGAACTTTAACCAGCTAATGTTTCAATTTTTTGTTTGAAAAAGAAGTTAATCAATTATTGGAATAGTTATTAGTTAATTTCAGTCATCAGTTAATCAAGTAATTGTTGCAGCTCTTGTAGCTGTAGATCTTGTGAGTACAAAACCTGTGGCCTTTTAGTAACAATGTATGTTTTGTTCACATCTAATGCATGAGTATGTTTTTTAAGGATTAATAACATACACACATTTTTATTATGTGCAGGTTTTGGCCATCGGATGATTTAAAATTCTTAGGTCAAATTCAGAATCTGGTATCAGGGATAACAACAGTCGTTTTCA
Source organism: Lates japonicus (assembly GCA_033238685.1). Lineage (NCBI taxonomy): Eukaryota > Metazoa > Chordata > Actinopteri > Centropomidae > Lates > Lates japonicus. Next base: position 1,596,383 of record BRZM01000032.1, on the reverse strand, counting down.
ACAAATGAAGCTGGATCTTTAACAAACACTAAAAAAAGATCCTAAATCCTCTTTGTCTGGAGCCAGAATGTGTTTTTCCCTCTGACAACAAATCTGTCCATTTCTTTCAGGATATAATTGTTGAAGGGACACTGAGTGCTCAAACAGTGCCACATTAAACAATGGTACATGCTGTGTAAAACAAATGCTGTTCACATTTAGAGCAAGGATGTATCTTTGTGTGAAGTGACGGGCACTCCGATTACACAATACCTCACATACTAAAGTATATTTACCACATCCAGTCACTGTATATGGAGGCAGCAAGGCCTACGTCATGTCCTTAGTTTAGAGGAAGTACATGAAGTTTCCTCAGATAACTGTCTGGACCAGAAGTTATTTTCATGCACAGATGGTAATCGGTGTTTAATCTTCTCTGCTAAACAGCTAAAAATAAGAAGAGATGCCTCAGAAACAGAAATCCAAGTCCTGGACAGAGCTGAAACAAGCTGGAAATGAATGTTTCAAGACGGGCCAGTATGGAGAGGCCACCAATCTGTACAGCCAGGCGATCAAAGAGCTGGAGAAGTCCAGTAAGTATTTACGTGAACTGTTACCTAAGGAGGATGCACAGTGCACTTTGTGAAATGATGAGTATAAATACAACTGTGTTTGTAGCAGCAGCAAAGGAACCTGATATAATTTGTCAGGCCTTCTGTAACTTGATATTTGCCTGGACAGTGCAGTTTGCAGCAGGAGGCTGTAGATACCAACAGCATCAATGTAAAAGTAACATCTGCACAGTAATATCAAATCACTGAATTTGTTAAAATACACAACATTTTGATTCCAGTCGGGTTTTAGTCAGGTCAAAACGTTTTAAACATGGTTATTTTAGTTTCATGTCGTGCACACAAAGACCTGCAGTGTTCAAATATTTAATTACACATAATTTTACAGCTCAGTCTATTAGCTCTGTTTGTCTCTTTATATGTCTTGTAAATGGACAGAGATGAGTGATTTTTGACCACATGTCTTAAAGAGTCTTATTGTTAAAAGGTAAAAAGAATCCAGAGGATTTGGGCATTTTGTACTCAAATCGTGCAGCCAGCTATTTGAAGGATGGAAACTGTGGGGAATGTGTCAAAGACTGCAACATGTAAGTGTTTTTATTTGTCATTTATCTTACGTTTTTTACCAATTTACACCATGTTTTTGTTATTTGGAGTCTGTGATTTACATCTCTCTGACTTTTTTGTTAATGTTTAATGTTTTGTACATGTTTATATTTGTGTCAGGTCCCTGGAAGTATATCCATTCAATGTGAAGTCTCTACTTCGTCGTGCCGCTGCGTATGAAGCTCTGGAGCGATACAGGCAGGCATACGTCGACTACAAGACCGCCCTGCAGATCGACTGCAACATAGCAGCAGCTCACGATGGCACCAACAGGTATCTGCTCTGTAAACTGATGACGCCATGTTCATGTCAGGTGTCAGAGGCGGGTTAAAGAAGACATAAATTAAAATTTTGAGACATATTGTTTGTTCCAGTCGTCGTCTAGTGCAGTGCAAGCACCAAATAAGGTATTTCATTGAAAAAAGAGAAAACCCTTTTAACAATTGTTTCTCTATCACTATTTCTCAGGATGACAAAGGCACTCACAGAAGCAGACGGTCCCTCATGGAGAGAAAAGCTTCCTCCTATCCCCACCGTTCCTCTGTCTGTCAGAGAGAAACTGACCCAGCAAACTAACACAGCCAACACTGCTAAACCAAACCCAGCACCGCAGCAGAACGGCACCACACAAACAAAAAAAACTGGTATGGAGATTTATGTTTTCTACTCAGATTAGTATCCAGGATGAGCTTTCTCCGATTTCTTGTTTCTGTAGATTTCTCCTAATGATAAAGACAAGCTTCAGATCTCATGACCTCATCTTTTTTTTCCCTCTGTCTTCCCCATCACATCTTCTCGTCAGCTCCCAGTGATAAAGACATAAAGAAAGGCCATGCCCTGAAAGAAGAAGGCAATGCTCTGGTGAAGAAAGGAGAGCATAAGAAGGCCATAGAGAAGTACACCCAGAGCCTCAAACACAACCCCACTGAGGTCACAACCTACACCAACCGGTGGGTCACTGCTTCACTCATGTATCTATATTTTTATCCCTTTAATGGCTTTCAAAAAGGCACTTCAACTGTTGACTGGAACTGTGTTTGAGATGTCCTTTTTTAATATTTTAACTGGCACCTTTCAGCCAATCAGAATAAAAAAAGTACTCCATAATCTGCCAGTCTAAAGGGCTAAATGATTTATTAACCATCGACAAATCCATTAATTACTTTAAAAACTCTTAAATGGTGCCTCAGAAAGTGGTACCATTAGGATTAAGTCACAAAAGCCCAGAAAATAAAAACTGAATGTTTGTTTTCAGGGCTGAACTTTTGTGAAATTGTATTTCGGCCATTGTAGCATATTAAAACTTTATGCTTTGTGCTAATTTAAATAAGCTAAAATTATATATGAATAAATATTAACTTGTTTTCTGAATCAGCTCAGACTAAAAGCTTTCCATGGTCAGTCAGGGCGATATTTAAACAGGATTATAGGCATCATGTCAGAGCAACACTGCTGACAGCCAAAGGGGTATTTAAATGTTTATTTATCGCTATGGCTGTAACACTGATATGAATTGATGAACGTGTAGCGAGTCCCATGGTTTAAAGTAAAACGGGCCTGTAGGTGTTTGGCTAGAAATTCATTTCTATATAAGGTCTCTGACGTTTGGATTCTGTATTTCTGTGTGTGTGCGTGTGTGCAGGGCGCTGTGTTACCTGTCAGTGAAGCAGTACAGAGACGCCATCAGAGACTGTGACGAGGCTCTGATGATTGACAGCAGCAACATCAAGGCTCTCTACAGGAGGGCTCAGGCTCACAAGGAACTCAAGGTGAGAGTCTGAATCTTCATCACTGCTCTTCAGTTTCTGATTCCCACACAGAATAATCAGGTGTTAGTCTTCAGGAGCAGCTGTCTGGAGGTTTTCAGGGTGGATGACAAAATAAAAAGCATTTCCTGCCTTGATAATTGCTGATGTTTCTCTTCGCTGCCTCTCCTCATCAGTATGCCACACAGAGAGAGCAGCTCAGCACTCATGGCTCTGTATAGTGAAACTCTGTGTTTGGAGGTTTGAGTTGTGTGAAAAGAGCCACAATTAGTCTATAATCTTTGTACAATCAATAGACCTGGATCACTTACCTCACAAAAATTCAGCTAATCTGCTTCATCAGGACTGTGCAGGCATGGTTTGATCAGATTTGATAGACATTGGAGTCATGAACAGATCCTAGCCAGGCGTAATGTATATTTGTGTGAGAAAATGGCCACAGCAGCGATGATGTCATCATCACTGTCAAAATGGCGACCACTGAGCTCTTTCTTCATCTTGTGAAAGTGGTAGTAGTCTGAGGGGCCACATCAGGTGAACAGGGCAGGTGTTGGACGAGTTCAAATCCACATTCAGTGGATGACTGCATGAAGGCCAATGTCCATTTTCTCAGACTGTGCTGACTTGCAATTTTCAATTACCTGAAACAGAAACAACCACAAAAGTTATTAACTTCACACTCTCAGAGTTAAACTGCACGTGCATGTAACTCACCTCGTTCTACTTAAGGCTACAGATGTATCACCTCTTGTAATCTGTAGTGCTTTTTAACCACTAAATAACATATATATATATATATATATAAGTCAATTGACTGCGTGTAAGGTGAAGGGGGTCGTATGTCAGCTCCACAGAGAATCGTAGCATCGTTCATCTCATTGTTTTGATTTTACAAACTCTTTCCTCCCTGTTTTTATTCCAGTTTCACCGCCTCATCCACCTTGTTTAGGCTCTAACTCTTTTTAAATTCTCGTTGTCATTCCTGCAGGACATTAAAGCCTGTGTGGACGACCTCAACAGCCTCCTCAAAGTGGAACCAAAGAACACGACCGCCCTGAAGCTGCTGCAGGAGGTGCAGAAGAAGAAGTGAGGACACATCAGGGGACTCTGGTGACGGCGGTAAGGATCTGTCACTGCACCGAGTTCAGAGGAGAGAGGAGGACAAATCGTTACGGGTTGGGCGACAGAAAAGCAGCCAAGCAGTGACATGATTCAGCCGCTTTAAGTCAATCGCTGAGTGTGTGTTTCCCAAAAGCTCCTTCACCCTGAACATGTTTTGGTCTGTTGACTCTCACTAGAACAAATCTGAGCTCGGTGTTGAGATGCTTCTGGAAAATGCAGCTCTGGTCGGTGGTTGGAGCTGAGGGTTGTATCGGGAAGAACAGGCGCCACCATTTCTTTAGCCTTGGGAATGTTTGTATTGTACCAGTTTTAGTTTGAAAGCTGAAATTATTGACACACACATCGTAATTGTAACTAAAGATAAACCTTTACCATCATCATTTGTAACAGTAAAGTTGAGCAAGTGAACGGCCGTCATGTGGAGCTCCTGCTGGTCGTCAGAACTTCTCACAATATCAGCATATATATATAGTGATACAGGGACATTTCTGGAAGATCTATCAATAATGGCTTAATACAACCAGATACTCCTTAATACAGCAATACTCCTTATTAGGGCAGCAATTAACACTATACTTATATACTTACTTTAATGATCAGATCAAAAAAAGCTCATCCTGGATACTAAGTTTTGCCAGTCTTGTCCAACAATCAGTCCAAAACCCAAAGATGTTAATCTTATTATCACAAGCAATAGAATTAAGTAGGAAAACCTTACATTTGAAAACCTGGAGCTAAAGAGGGTTTGGAGATTTTTGCTTAAAAAATGACACAAACAATAAACTAATGTAAAGTTTTATCTGTATTGAAGCCCAGAGGTACATCAGGCAACACTGGTTGATCGTAAAGGTTTAGTCTGTATTTAATTTCACATAATGTTCTACACTCAGGTAGTTTAAATATTTATCCTATATTTGGTTTTCTGAGGCTTTGAGTACATGTGATTGTCTTTCTCAATGGAGTGATGCTCATGCTGCGTTCATGTCGCACCTCTGAGTTATTAATCGGCAAGTTGCATATATCGGCTTTTAAAAAATCTAAATGATCCCATTTTATAAGTTTAATTGGTAATTACGACAACTCTGGTATGACATGAACACAGCATCAGTCTTGAGCGAGTTGCCTAGTTTAGTTTGTACATTGGTTTCCCACCAAACACAACAGCGCCGTCCTCAAACCCAGAGCGTGTTTGATACAACAGGAAGTGTTCTCATACTGCATTTCCTGCCTCATTTCAAACGTATCACCCGCTGAGTTATTTTTGTTTGTTTACCACTATTAGGATCAAAACATCAGTTTGTTCCCTTTGTGTTTGGAACATGTGAACCAAGTAATGTTATCCTCCAACGGGTCTTCATATATTACGTACTGTCTCACTCTTATTTCGTTGTATTATTGTGACAACCTCTCATTGATCCATCTGTAGCTTGGCAGTCTCCATCTTGCCCGAAGTGCCTGTCCACATCCTTCACTGCTGCTCTGGATTAGTCTCTGCAAAATAGCTGAAAATGTAAAACATCAGTTTCTGTTCTAAAAACAAACAAACAAAAAATATTGCACCTCATGATTACATGTATCATGCAGGGAATGTTTGTGAAACAAATCTACGCTTATTCATGTTTGCACAGGTAGACAGCCTGACACTCTTGGCATCTGAGATTTCTGCTGTTTTCCTAATTTGTTTATATTGGTTTTGTTTGTCAACCTGCTTCTGTTTTAACTGCAAATAAAGTAAAGAAATAAAAAGAGATTTACAGTGTGTTCTCTCTGTCTTTACAGAAACAGCTGGACATTTTGGGAAATATTTGCTTACTGGTGGAGAACTGGATGAGAAAATCGGTAGTTTAGTTTAATATGACGCTACAGCAGCTACTTAGCTTAGCATAAATACTGGAAGGTGTATTTTGTTTCCTTAGCTGCCTAAGTCTTTATACTAAGCTAAGCTAAGCTAACCAGCTGCTAGTGTGTCATGTGACTATTTTGGTCCAATCAATTGATTTAATTAGCTCAAGAAGAAGAATAACCCTGAGATTTACTATGGATTTGGAGAATTGTTACTAATACATTTTACATTAAATGTAAAAATATAAATACAAAAAAAAACCTAAAATACAAACTTTTGTACCTGATAACAATAAAGGAGTTCTTCAGGTATAAAAGTACAGTAGTAAAGATGCAGCATCTTTTAAGGACATTTCTGCACGTCTGGTTTGCCTGAACCTCCTACTGTTCCTGGGATTGTAGATTTCTGAACTTTTTTTGGAAAGGTTGACATCTTTTGTCATCCGCTGTCAAAATGAGAAAAACCTTCACTGCTTCGGAGCTGCACATGCACACAGCCTAAAATCAAAAGTGCAACTAAGAAAGTGAGATAAGTGATGTTTGTGTTGGCAGCGCACTCAGACATGACTCTCTTTCCCAGATCCGGTCCAATTTAAACAGACCGGAAGCCAAACAACTTCATTGTTAAGGGGAAACTACTTAAAGACGAGACTTCCAGGGCACAATTACAACAGTTCAGTCTTCATACAGAAGCACAGCTGAGAAGTTGTGTTTGTGTCCATGTTAAAAATCTGGTTAGTTCAGTATAACACTGAACAACTACAAGAAAGGCAGCTAAATAATTTCTATTGAAACACTAATTCCGACACTGGAACTGTGAATTATTATTAGACATATCTGATGTTCTCACCTGACACCATTTTTTATCTTTTGTCACATTTTGTTTTTAATCAATAAACCAATTTTTACACTTTGCCAGAGTCTAAAACTTTGTTGTGATATTCTGCCTTTTTCATTTTTGCTAAAATTTTTGTTTTGCATAAATGAGAAATTCACATAAAGGTAGTGAGCTTGAGAGAGGTGTTCAAACCCCATGTCGGTTTAGGAAAGTTTTAGAAATTGTTTTCTGCAGAAACACCAGTTCACCTGTATCTGACCCACGTCTGACCCTAGTTATGAAGCGGGATCGACTGATGGACATTCATCTGTTTTGGTCGACCACCAAGCTGCCACTGTGTTGTGGAGCACTATGGTCCTTCTCGTATGCCCTTTTCATTCTGATGTTTAATCCTGTAAAAACCAAATGAGAATAAAAATTTGCATCTTGCTGTATTTGCATAACAGTCTTGAAACCAGACCCCACAGCCCTCTGTTATCCCATTTAATATTTGCATTTTTTTCCCCAAATGTTGCAGCTTACTCACACTGAACTACACAGCCATATCCTCAACCAACTCTCTCAACACCACAGATGTGTCATGCCAGTGCTTTAAACTTCAATATTTGTAGCCTCATTGTCCAAACTTCCCAGATAATCCTGCGAACATGCATCTTCAGTCAGAAAAGTCAAAAAAAACATGCGGCATTAACAGGCTAGTGGTGATAATAAACAGAACAGGGCTGATTCAGAACTGATAAAACCTTTATTTCACTTTAAATTGTCTTTTACATTTTGTCCTGTTTATAACATGTAAGGTGAAACTAGAGTTGGAATTTTTTTTAAAAGACATACACAAATCTAGTATTACGTCAATAACCAGGGTGGGGGAGGGGGAGGTGTTGAGGGGTTTTCTTTTTTGTCATTTTCTCATTTTTATTGGTGTCCTTAAGCTAAGTCTAAATTTTCACAACCACGTGCGCGCTAAGCAATAAAACCGTCACAGAAGCAAACTTTTTTTTTGTTGTTTTTTTTTGGGGTTATTTTTTTTTTCCTTTTTATTTTAAGCAGAATACTGGTCAGTAAAAAGAAAATGATTTGAGATACCAGATATACAGACAGGCTCGGTGCCACATTCACTACTGCATGGGATAATTTTTTCCTTATAAAGCGTAGAATAACTGCCTTTTTGTTCAGCTAACGAGAAAAAGAGCGGCAGGGAGGAATAATTTTTTTTCAACCTTTTAAACGTCAGTGCATGAAAACATTTGTCCCCAGCAAAAGAAAAAAAACATTGAGACACATGACTTTTCTACACCTACAGAGTGGAATGTTGAGATGGTTAATGACAAGGTTATTGTGACACTGAGTGGAGGAGAAAGAATTTACTTGACTATTTCTACTTTTGAGGAAAGAAAGGGGCTTCTGACAGAGTTGTCAGGTTTGCATTCTGGTCAGCTGACACCTGCTAATACTCCTCAAAGTTTGGGACTAAAGACAACTCTAGTTTTGCATTGCTTTTAAACACGTACAGTATTTTGCTATTGGCAGGGTGCAGTCGTTTTAAACAGGAGAAACCACATGGGGCCTAATTTTGTTGCCGATTACAATGATTACGATTCTAAAGATCGTAAAAGACCAGATCTGGAAAAATAAGCCAGAAAATGTACCGTTAGCTGCTGATTGTTTTCTCTTTTCCTAAAGGTAATCTGAAGGTTGCCTTCGACGTGTACGCGTGTTTACTGAAACTCCAGCCTGAAGATAAAAACCGCAATCCGAACTACAGGTTCCACAAACAGGTGATTGGCTGATCGGCTGCTGGGAGGTTTGGCTCCTTCAACGCACGTACCTGTTGTGGACTTGAACTGCTCCAGGGGTGACACTTAAAATCACTGCTTGCTTTTTTTTTTTTTTTTTAAATGAAATTGTTCGATTTGGCGAAATATCCTTATTTAATTAACTCAACTTTTGCATTTTTACATAGTTAGCCAATCGTCTAATCGTAATCAGAATTGATTTAGGTTGCAGGATCAGTACCAGGCCTCACTGGAACAAGTTTAAGCGTCAACAATTCCCCACTCGATGCTTGCGGTAGATTTACATGGTGATAAATGAAGGCATGCATTCTTGTTGGCAGATGACACCATTCAGCAGTGAGTGGAAAGTCAGGACTTCTCTAGGCTTGTCAGTACAAGCAGTGAGGAGGCGTCATAAGAGGAAAAGAAAAGTACCAAAAAAAAAAAAAAAGATCTGGTCAAAAATGCCAAAAGCATACAACACAGCAGCTGACTGTAACGGCTTCAAGGTTTTCTTTGCAAGCAGGTGTTAACGAACAACATCGACAAAACCGTTTTTTTGTTTTCCAAAAGACAGATTTACAGTTAAGCTCTAAAAATGTTTTACAATTTTACAGTTTTCAAAAAAACGGAAAGAAGAAGAGTTTGATTTGTTATACACACACACACACACATAAAAAAAAAAAGAGAGAAAAAGCAACCGCAAAGGGAAATGAACACATGGTTAAGGAATTATCTTTAGGGACAGCAGTACTGATGTTCAACAGCACCTTGACAAGGAGGTGGATTCCAAGGAAGCAGGCAGGTCCCATTTGTTGTGAAAGATGTCTAAAATTTTCTCAAACATTAAGATGGAATGTATGCTTTCTGTGTGATTAGTAATAATTGTCCAAATCAGTTTTGTTTTTCTTTTTTTTTTTTAGTTCTGAACTGGATTTATGGTATTGGATAAAACCCCGGGTCCCGGTTAGAAAGGAAGATAAAACGGAAAAAACAGTGAGTGTTTGATTACACAGCAGGTAAAACACTTTTGTTTTTAGATTTGTCAGTGTCACAATACAGCCTTGTAGGAGGACCCTTCTGTATAAACCTCAGCAGAATTGCACTGCTGTTCAAACACACCCTCTCCCAGCTGAATGCTGTTTTTGTTTTTTTGTTTTTTGCCATCAAACAAGGATCTGGTGGCGAGGTGGAGGAAAAACTAAGCATCACAGTGTTTGTTGAAAATAAACGGACAGTTTAATAACCTTTTTTCGTTTTGTTTAAAGTGGAATAAAACCAGCCATTTTTCGCCAGTACACTAAGAAAAGCCAAAAAGAGAAGGGATGGACAACTATATAAATGCATTAACTCGCTAGAGAGGGGAGGGGGAGGGGGAGGGGGAGAGAACGTACTGAGATGTTAGGAAGGAGGGGAAGAGGAGCGAGGAAGAACGGAAGGAATGGAGGAGAAAGATTAAACAAGGAGGATAAAAACAGGGGAATGTGGACTCTAAAAACTTTATTTTGTGGTTTTTGGATAAAAATCCTCCCTGCGTGCTATAAGACTAGACTGGCCAACGGATTTAGCCTGGTGGCCTGCCTTGGAGTGCCATGATCAAGGGAGGGAGGAGGGATGGAGGGATCTCAGGGTGATGAAGTAGTTTCTGCCTTTTGCCCCCTCCATTTTTTTATTTATTTATTTTTTAAATTCATTTGTGAAGGTCAGGTACTATTCATGCTGTTGGTTATACAGAAGGGAAGTCGGGAGGCTGGGCTTGAACAAGTGGGACGAGGGAATGAATGGGCTGTTTATGTGTACGAAGAGAGGAAGAAGAGAAGAAAGAGGAAGAGAGATAAAAGGAAGAGGAAGAGAGTGGGGATGGGTTAACAGTGAAGTGCGCTCTAGTTCTCTCCGTCGCCGGTCTCGCCCTCGTCTCCCTGGTTTTCTGATGTCCACAGCTGCAAGAAAAAAGAGAGACAACACATCTGTCAGTCATCAAATCACTGCCAACAAGGAAAATTTGTCATTTAATTTTCAATAAAGCAAAGTGAGAAGTGAAGTGAATTCATACCAAGAACAAGTAGATAACATATTCTTTTATTTCCATGAACACACGCACACACACACACACACACACTGTGGTTTAGTTTGACTCAGTCCCACACACACTGTCCTGCTGCCACAAATTCTCACTAGAGCAGGAAGTGTGTTAATCCGCCACTGAAAATAATTCTGGACAAATGCACCATTTCCTCTTGTTTAAGTGACATTTGCTATAAACTACAGTGTCCAGTTGTTTTAGGAAATTACTGAGCCTTCTTAAAAAATTACATTAATGACCCATTAAAAAAGAGTTATGTCCTTTGTGGGAATCAGTGAGCTTGGAGCTGACAGACAGACAGAGTAGGGAAGTTGAAAAGTACAGAGATGGATGTTAATTTTGGTCTTTTCATCGCATTTGTTGGCAATAAGAAAATCTTATCACATTAAACTACACAATAAAACAGTACAGGTCTGCCTGGTTTCTTAGAGTACGCAGTTGAGCGTAAAACATAAATCATGCTTGTTTGCATTAAATCAAGAGCTTTGAACTGAACGACTCAACGTGAAAAATCTTCCAGACGATGAAAATACACCAACACACTCATACACTGCTCTGTATAATGGTGCAGCCACTTTCTCTGAACCTCCCCATATCATCTACACTCTTCTCTCTCTCCAGTTTCTAACTATGTTTCCCAGAATTCTTTTCAACACCCATGAGTGGATGTACAGGCATAAAAATATTGGCACTGTAGCTAATTAGCTGGTATATATTAGCGTGAATGTAGGTCAGCAGCCGTGATCCTCACTCAGTCTGACTTCTGCTGTCTGGTGTGTTGGCTACAATATGTTCTAGTCTATTGTTCTGCTGCTGTGGTTGTAGGAACAAATCTGTCAGTCTGCATGTATGACTAATAACTGTCAGAGCCAAATAAAATGGCAGAGAGAAACCCCCCCCAATACTGCAATACATCTGAGATACAGCAGCTTTGGTTTAGACAAGAGGGAGCATGTATGTGCTTAAACATGCAATCAGTGCTGGGTAACGTTACTTTTAAAAGTAACCTGGTATGTTACAAAATTACTGATAGTAAAAAAGTAAGTTGTTACGTTTCCTACAGAGAAAAGTGATTTGAGTGGTTAGAGTACTTCTGTGTTACCACAGGAGTGAGAGCTTTAGCTGAACTAAAAGATAGCTGCTGCTGTTTTCTGAGCTGTAGCACCAGCATCATTCTCCTCCTCCTCCTCAACAGAATTCACTTAGCTCGCAGGTGCTTCTTCAAATTTGATGTGAGTTCTTTGCAGCTGACAGACACTTATCACTCAAGCACAGTTTGCATTTCACTGTGTCTTTTCTTTTTCACCCACAAATTCAAAAAAATGCGAATATTTCCACGATGTAAAGGACGTCCTCTCTGCCATCTCGCTAGCTAAGCTTCACCAGTGCACTGACACACTGTGGGATGGGATACCTTCCACTAGTACGTTAGCGGTGGGAAAGAAACAGACCGTGGAAATGCAGTTTTTGTTTTGATTTTGTTGTAACAGTTAAGGATTGCTTATCTGAGAACGTAACTTACTGAAGCAAAAACTAGCACATTACTCTAACCCATTATAGTACATGTTAAAGGAGTTCTGCTAACTTCAATTTAGCTTAAAAAAAATACTACTGGTGCCATACTACCGGTGGTATCAGTAGTATGGCTGATGCATGGGTGTGGAACCTTTGGGTTCTTCAGGTCTGTCAACACAACCAGTGGACACAAGATAAAGATGACAAATATTTACAAAGGCTCAACGACTTGGTGCTCACAGAAATAATGCACAAATATTCCTGTAGTTACTGCATATAAATGAAAAAAACTAATTCACGTCCACATTAAATGGCGCGCGGTACGTAAATACGAAGCAGGACTCATTGTGAGAATGCTTCATGTCTGATGCATTGAAGTCGTCCTCATTTTCACTTACTTTACATTATCATCAACTTTAGGATATGAGACAGATAATACAGATGTTCCCAGGTGTGTCAGAGTGTATACTCACAGTGAGGTTGTCCCTTAGTAGCTGCATGATCAGCGTGCTGTCTTTGTACGAGTCCTCGTTCAAGGTGTCGAGCTCGGCGATCGCCTCGTCAAAAGCCTGCGGGGAGAAAGAGAGGGAGGGTCGCTGATGTAAATCCTGCTACTTACACACAGATTAGGTTCGTCTCAGTTAATGAGTTCAGCTTCTAATTTAAATTTTAAATTAGTCTTTGCTTTTGTTCTATCAAGTTGGATTCCAGTTTAAGCTTTCATTTCACCCGATACCCATAAAACACATCCAACAGTTGCTGTAGTAGGCCTTTACATGGCTCCACATCACTCAGGAGGTTTGCCTTTTAAAAAAAGGCCTCAGGTCTCGAGGGATTTCTGTATCTCATGGGTATGCTTTTTGACAATCATGTCCAGAAAATGGCTGTCAGACGCCTGAGGACTGCAGGTCTTCCAGGAGCAGGAGCTCAGCAGCTGGCAAGACGCTGCTCCATCTTGACTGTTAACCGGCAGACTGTTGTGTGGAGGAGGGGCCACCTGTCCGTAACCTGTATTACCATAAAACATTCAAATTCAGGGGCCCCTTACATGCATAAACAAAAGTGCCATGCACCCACCTGCTTGGCCAGAGAGCAGGCCTGCTCGGGGGAGTTGAGGATTTCGTAGTAGAAGACGGAGAAGTTGAGGGCCAGGCCCAGCCGGATGGGGTGTGTTGGCTGCATGTCCTTCTTGCTGATGTCGAAGGCGTTCTGGTAGGCCTGCTGAGAGTTCTCCACCGTATCTGCACGACATTAACAACCACCAGTTAGTTGTATTGCTACACACTGTGATCCTGAACATCAGTCTCAACAACACTTGACAAACTTTGCACAGAGACTGGGCCCTGTTCACTGAGAGCTGCAGTGAATATTGTCTTCTGATAACAGGAACCAACAATTTTTTGGCACATGGAAACAAACAAGTCTGAGAGCCCTGAGGCACAGTGGTGCTCTGTGCTAAATGTTTACATGTTCACAGTGGCTGTGTTATGTTTAGCATGTTAACCTTTGCCAATTAGAACATAACACAAACACACAAGGCTTCTCCATTTTATGTCATTGTAATCTAGTTTTGGGTTTTAGACTATTGGTCAAACAAAACAAGACATCTGAAGCCTTGGACTCAGGAACTTGGTTATTTTTCTCTATTTACTGACAGTTTAGAGACTAAACGATTAAAAAATAAAAACCAACCACATCTAGATCCCCGGAGCTAACATGGCTGAAACATCCATTCCGGTAATTAACCATCCATGTTAGACTTTAAAAATTTACTGTATGCAGGGTTTCTGCAGGGTTCACATAAAACCACACAGAATGAAATTTAATATATAAGAGGATGTAGTACATATATGTACTAAAATCAATTATTATTATTATATCACATTTCTTTACTGCCTCCCTGCTGTATAACAGTCATTTCAATAACATAATTAATCTAATTAATGCATCTGGACCTGGATAAGTAGCAGAGTGGATGGATGGATTGACCAATTAAAAATGATTCATTCTTTTTATGGCCACAACAATTAGTTGATTAATCAGTCAGAATCACTCATTCTACTAATTTCTCAACCAAAAAACCAGCGGAGAGGAGTGAGCCCTGCCCTAACTTTGTCACCGTCACCGTCTTTTCACACAATTATCAAACAATGGGTGCTTTGGCTTATTGCCATGACAATCAATCAGATGACTGATAACCTTGGCAACAAACCATTATGGGTTACTGTCTCTTGGCAACAGTCTGAATGAGTCTGTCTCGCCATGAACAACAGGAGCTTTGGTAAAAATAAAATAAATAAATGGCCGACAAAAGAATTGCCCAGTCAGATGATGGGGGTCATTTTTCTGTAATCTTCATCTGATGATTCGCATGTGACCTTTTGGAGGTTGTTACAAGTGTAATTTTCAAGTATCAGTATCGCTGTCAGTGACTTGCGAAACCTTGGTATGACTAATGTGAACAAAATGACATCATGGCTGAGACTGATCCCATAAACCCTGACGCTTCATGTGTCCTCTAACCCCTCCCTGCAGTTTTTCTCTTTACTGATTTACTGAAGAGGAAAGACGTGTTGAAAAGGATTTCTCAATTTCCCTTTACTATCTGCAATTATGAGAAAAAGCTGCAACACTGCTCTCAGTTTATGCCTTTAATTGGCCTGGCAGATTATCCAACATATTCCAAGCAGTTGGCATGCAGTGTAAAAACTGGAAGAGATGTACAAGTGCCACCACTACTACTTAAACTACTTCCTCAGATATTATAAAATATTTTGAATGATTTACTAAACACCTTTAAAAACATATTCAAGTACAGCATGTAGCTTAAAAAATGACTCTGCATTTCTGTGCCATTATGCAGAATTTAACCATCTACCACTGCTGACAGTTGGTACAGGTAATTCACTATTTAAACAGAGTTTCAAGTTTCTGTTTCAAGCAATAAAACAGACTCTTTACTGGAAGCGATATAAAAGTCTTACTAGGTTCTGGAGTATTTATTCTGAGTGACACAGCAAATGGCAACTGACTTTTGTTTAAGCAATAAAAAAGGATGTTCTGGTTAGTTTCTGGTTAGCACACAATGTAAGGAATCCTCTTTTTAACTGGGGTCAGGCCCGCGAGTCAACAAACATCACTCTGCTCAACTGTCCTTTAACAAGACACGAGTCCCATTCAGCTCCAGGGCTGCTGCACTGTAGCTCAACTCGAACTGAGAATCCTAAATGATGATAAACACTGGAACTTTATCTACTTGTTCCTCGTTTAAATACACAACCTTCCTTCTTTCTCTGGCAAAAATCAGAGTGAAAGAACAATGAGAAAATTCTGTTTGTTTTTTTTTAAAGGCTAAAGCCCAGGTACTCACCCTTCTTTGAGTCCCCAGAGGCCACCTCTGACAGGTATCTGAAGTAGTCTCCTTTCATTTTGAGGTAGAACACCTTGCTCTCCGCTTGAGATGCATTGGGAATGAGGAATTTGTCGAGCAGATTCTGAAACAGACAGAAGACCAGAGGGGTTTCTAAATGTCAGCAGCAGAGTGTCACACAAAGAACAAGATAAATGACAACTTGGTTACAGATGGTTTTACTTTAATCCATCCAGCCTCTTTCACTTACATTAGTGTATTTTGGTGGAGCGACATAAATTCCTTCCTACTATCTTTGTGTTTTTGGCTGGACCACAACAGCAGGGTCAGCCCTAGAAACACAACGTGAGTGACTGTTGGACCAATGGCTGTTGCTCTGTCAAAAATGATTTTGCTTGGTTTCTATTACGTCATCGGGGACGCAAAATGTTTTTGTTTGCCCACTCTGCTCCAGTGTCAGTTGACTGCATGCTCTATCACAGGAACGTGTACAACTTTGTGTAAACTACTGGTGTAACAGCGAGTTAACACTGGTTGAGAACGCTGTCAGCATCCTGGCAGTAGCTCACTCCTCACACCCATACACAGTCCAGTTCCTGGATATTTGAGCCTCTAAAATAGAGTCACATCCTTCTGATTAGACCAGTCAAGATTTAATGAGCTGCATTTTTACAAATTTTGACAAACTGACCTCCATCTTTGACGGTTGTCTGACTGTATAGTGTATTAATGTTGGCTTGATTTATGACATTTTCATATTATTACATATATAAAGTGAACTTTACTGTTATATAACCTCACCGCCCTAAGCCACCTGATCAATGCCTTCTTACATTATTTGTTCAAAAAGGAAATATGTCCAGTTTGCTGATGGGGTGCCACTAACTCACAGCATGTGTGTTCTGCTGATGCTGTTGTCCTCATCTGATCATTTAAAGAAGGCTTTCACCCAGATCATGTGATCAGGGCTGACTTTACCCCAGAGCATCTCCTCACTGAGACCAGCTTTGTTTCAGTGGTTACATTTAGACCTTTCAACCACCGAGAAGTCTGCTTTAATCTGCTGACTCCAGTAACCTGACCTGGCCTAGAAATGTCATGTAGACATCTAAACCTAAACCAGGCTGAAATCAGCGGATTAAGATTAACTACCAAGTCATTAGTTGTAAATGAAGTCATACAGTATGGCTGATGAACAAAGCAGCAGATTATTGGCAGAGAAAATGCTTTGTTCCACCAGAACAGCTGAAGAGATAATTACTTTTTTTACAATGCAGCAAAAAGAAAAGATGAGCCTCTCCATTAATCAACTCTTTCTGACAACAAGTCCACACCTTTTTGTACGCGCAGTTTCACTGAAACAGCCATTTAAGTTCAAAGCCCTTAAATCATGAGAGCAGTATTTTTATAGTGTTATTCTAACTGGTAATACACTTGATGTTATCTTTATGCCCCAGAGTGTTTTTGACTTCTGAGTGATTAAGAATAAAAAAAAATCCTACATGTGACCTCAGGGCATTTCATCTAATTCAGCTGTTAACAGAAAAAAAATTAAAATAAACATCTAAATCCCAGACATGATTAACATGATATCATTAATACTGTTTTTTGTTCCTTTAATATCTCTGGTTGTATTAGACGTGTAGTTCTCAAACATTTTGGCTTAAAGCCCCTTTAATTGAAGCAATATCTACTTCTATGGATTTATTTATTTATTTTTTTTGCATTAATGTGACCTTGATTTGCTACGTGTCATGTCAACTCACTGGATTATAGAAAAAACAAATATTTATGTAATTTCCAGAAAGTGAACCATAAATTATACAACAACATAAATTGTTTAACTATTTTACTGTATCACCCCCTTCTAAAAGACACCCACACTGAACTTTATCTTGTGACCCGCTAGGATGTTCCTCCTCCTGTGCTGAGGGCTTCTCATCTATTTTGTCAAAGTGGTTCCCAAACATTTTTTCTAGACTTTAACCCATCCCTGTTCTTTCAAGCGCCTGCTCAGCATGACAGAGTAGACAGTCAGAAATCTGCAGCTGCTAACACGCCTAACGACAGAGCTGTGTGCTTAGCCTACCCTGCCAACATACCCAGTCAGTTGTTAAGCCTGGTTTATATGTAACCCATTTATTATTCTGACAGCAAATAGACCTAATTTTCAAATACCAGTGAGCTGTATAATGAAACACAGTGCTCTTACAGAAAAAACAAGGAACAAATATAACACCTACCGGGGAAAAGAATTCTGTTCTTTATATTGGTCAAATGAAATTATAATATCTTTTAGGTCGAGGTCACTGACATATTTTCTGTCCTGTGAATGCATCAAAGCCTTCCCCTTCCGAGCTTCCTGCTGCTTTAAGGACAGCTCGTCTCCGCCCGTCCTTCCCTCCCTTCATTCCTACCGCACCACATCACTGCAGAGGCTTCCAGTTTGACCTTGAAGATATTATTAGAAGTCTGCACGGGCGCTAAAAAATTTTAGTCTGGTTTGACCTTGAGCGATTTCCGCTCTAACCTAGTCGGGACCTGACAGTGTGGGGGGGTTGTTCGTGAGGCCTAAAATCACATCCGAGGCTGAAAAATGACAGATAATATATTTCCCCACAACATTGTGTGAGACTTTCAAACAGAGTCATCCAGGCACATTCATAGAGAGTAACTTCAGCCACTGCTTAGCTGATGCTCGTAACTAGAGAGACGGACCATAACAAGTACTACTAACAAGTGCGGATTCTGTGTTTTTCTAAAAGATGCACAAAAGAAGTCACACTTGAGATTGTTGAGATTGGATTTAGAGCTTTTTGGTCATAAAACCACCAACATCGTTTACCTGCTTTTGAACTGTAAGTCACTGCAAACAAAAGCTTTGGTCAATATGGTTTTGTTCTTACAGAGGAATGACTAAAGATTAGAGGATCTCCAAAAAGTTGAGTGTCAGTTATGCTAAATGAAACTGGAATATCACAAACCTACGAGTTTGACAAATCATCTGAAAACAGCTTAATCATCTGTAACTGCTAACATGTCCCTTTTTTCCTATCATGACTGACAGCGGTGCGACCTGCATGCTAACAAAGCGCAACGCTGAAGTCCGACTGTTGTACCAACATCTTGTGGACGCATTAACACAGACAGTAGCACTCCATTTACATTTCAATTGGACCACTGTGTTTGCAAGTACACAGTCATCCAGCAACAAAGTGTGACGACCAACCAAATTCACGCACATTACAGGTAGATTACTTTGCAGTGACATCAGTGTAGTTCTACTGTTTACACCTGAACTGAAGCAATGGAAAATAAAATGCCTGCCGCTGTGCTACAGTCCCACAGCTGTGAAATCCTCTCATACCATCATAAAACCACTGGGCAGTGTTCTGTCATCTGATAAGCGTTCAAACTCATGCATGTATGACTCAAACTGGACTTCCTGGATCATTAATCATACTCTCACTCATACCTGTGGCGACACACCCGGAACACTCCTTGTTTTTTTGTAAGCGCAGTGCTTTTTTTCCCCCAGTCTAAACGCCTGCCCAGGCCCCAGCTTCAAAAAACAAGTAGCAGTAGTAAGGTTATAAAATATATTCATGTTTAAACACCCAATTTATTCCTAGATTTTTGTATCTATGTTCACCTACTCTTCTGTGCACACATATGCTGTAGGTGATTTCACATGACTTGGTGCGATGTTGTCTTTCCCGTCAAGCGCTCTTCTGCTTCTGCACCAAGTAAATACAAAAAAAAAATGAAGCCAAGATGCCTGAGTGAGGCAGCAAGGCGAAAAACTGAGAAGAAAATTAAGGCTTTGTTTGACAACTCTTTCAACAGCTGCCAGTGCTGCTGCTAGCAACATTATTACTGTCTCCACGAGTAACACCATGTGACTGTTCTTCTCTGCTCAGCCAGGAGGGATCGGCTCTAGTGTGCTTTCTTCCACCATCTTTCTTTCCTCCTCCGCTGCTCCCCTCTTTATACCTTTTGTCCCACTCCTCCCATCACCCCCCACCCCCACCCTTGTCCTTTCTCTCTCTTGCTCTCTCCATCCTTCTACATACCAGCACGTCGTGGCAGATTTCTTGGAGTTCAGACTCGATCTTCACGCGGTAATCGCGAGCCATCTGCTGTTTCTTCTCGTTCCCCTCCGTCTTCTGCTCGATGCTGGAGATGACGCGCCAGGATGAACGACGGGCCCCCACCTGACAGAAACAAAAACAACGTCAACCTAAAACTGACATTGAAAAGAAAACATCTAATGGACAAACACATCTGAAATAATACATATTTAGTGTGAAAGAGTAACCATAATGTTGATTTTGAACAAAATTATTTTACTACATACTTTACAATGGACACGAGCATCATGATTTTTGCACAAGTCAACAATATAAAAGACAATATTGTAACTAAATATTTGAGGGAAATGTAGCAGTTTCCTCTTTATTTTAACGACATAAAAAATTACAATGCTGAAATGATGTTGAGCATTGATCATTAGCTGAAGACCTAATTTAAATCTTCCACAAAATATTTAAGTATGAAGGAATTACACAATCTGAAATGATTTATAATTTACAAAAGATGTCACTGAGTTTGTACATCAAGATGAACTCTCAACTAAACCGTCTCTGTCCTAGCATTAGAACATGTGACTGCTGCTTCCACATCATGTGAGACAAGTGTGGCTTATGCTCTTTCATATGTCCCATCTGAACATACCAAAGCAGTGACCTACAATGTTCTCCTGGTTTGGTTACAGCTAGTATTGAAACATGCAACAAAAAAGTACTGACTGGTACTCAATGCTGGCAAGCTTAAAAAAAAAACATCAAGTAAACCTCAATGATAAATAGAGCAGCAGTGCTGGAAAACCTGAGGCTGCTCTTACATAATTTGTGCTTCAAAGTTAGACTATAAAATCTTCATGGAAAAAAACACAGAAATAATTGCAGCACAACGAGTGACAGTGTCCACATTATATGAGAGGAGCTTTTGCCTTAGAAACAACTACAAACATTTTAGCTGTCACTGTAAATACTATAAATACATGTAACAGCAGGGGAAGGCAGATTGTTTTATGAGATGTATTTCCAATCTGTGCCTCTTGTAATAGCACTAATACTGAAAAGAACGAGTCTGCCTTCAAAAATGGCATTTTTAAAAGAGTGATGAGCCAAGATGGGATGAGCTATAAAGTACAGTCCAGCGCTGCAGCCTGCACATTATGTCCTGTTTCGTTTCCCCAAGCCCCCACAGTGAATGTTCCCAAAGAAAAATCTGGCAGTCATTTGAGAAAGAACGGAGGCTTTAACTTCAGAGGGAGATGTTCCTAGCTGCCATAGGTGTTAACTCATTATCTCCAAATTCACCATAGGTGATTTATTTTGGGCCTAACAATATATAGTGGCGCAATGTTTGGCAATACATAACACGTAATACGTGTGGAAGTGAAAAATGGATCACAATATAAATTTAACGCAACCATAGTTCATGTGTAAAGTGCATCAGAGTGAATGTTTGCATCACTCTGACTGCTAGAGAGCTTTTTCTGTCTGTTTTGGGCCACAGGGAGTCAACGGTCAATTTCCTCGAAGGACATTTGTTGTGACAACATGCAATGACTAAGCGGGAGACAGATTTCCAAACTTACCAGGAACTTCAGTTTCTCATTATTTCCTCTGAACCCTGTTCTCTACATGAACCACTCAGAATAATGACAAATCTTTGCCGAAGTTGAAACATTCGCCTCAGTTTGTGCCTCTGAGGGATTTCTGCTTCTGTTTGTTGTTGTGTTTCCATTTTCATGGACTCAGCTTGTTCCCACCTAAATATTGTTTTGTATTATAATATCCAACTGAGCAACAGCATTCACCATATTTCCTTTCATAACCATGGTGATCTATGGCATTTATTTGGCTGTTATTCCGATGTTAACCAACCAAGTTCACACTTTCATCCTTTATCCTCATGGGGACGTACTTATGTAGTGTTTTTATTCTTTAGCTTAGTTTTACAGAAAAAATATGAATCCTTAAACATTTGCGTCCAACATTTGAGCCATGAGACAGATGCCATACCACGTTCTTGTAGGCGACAGAGAGCAGGTTGCGCTCCTCGTTGCTGAGCTCCAGGCTCTGCTCCGTCACGGCCTTCATGGCAGCTGCCATGTCGTCGTAGCGCTCGGCCTGCTCTGCCAGCTTGGCTTTCTGCACCAGGTCGTTCTTATCCATCTTTTAGGCTGCAAGGAGAAGAGCAGGGGACAGACAGAAAGACAGAATTAGCGTTTGGACTTTCCATCTACCAGCTGGGACAGGCAAAAAAAAGAAGACAGACTTGGGAAGAGTGTGAGAAATATGGGTGTGTGAGATCTCTGGGCCTGTGAAATAAGTAGAACATGCTGGAGAAGGGAACAAAATCAGAGTGAGATGGATATTGTGTCACTTATTAAAAGCTGAAACACGTATAAAGATACTTGATCGTTTCACAATCAAACTACTAGCACTGATTTAACAAAAGGCTAATTAATCAACTGAATGGATCCTAATATCACATACAGAAAAAGTACCAAATAAAATGTACCAGCAAAAACATAACAGCACTTCATAAAATGTCAAAAACCCTTTCGATTCCAGTGAAATGGCTGCTCCCAGTTATTTCATCCCCGAGGGCTTTCTGCTCTCCAGATGAATCTGTAGGTCTAAGTAGGCCACAGCCTCATCTCCAGCTCCTTTATATCTACACATCTCACTATAAACCCTCCACAGTGGGCTTCGACCAGCTTTAAGCATCCGCAGTTGCATATTTAATTCATTTGAGTAACTTGTAAACCTACATTTAAATTGCTACAGAATAAACCAACACAACAGAAGTAAAAAATATGTGAATAAACTCACAGCTCTACCCTCACATCTGCACACGAACACGTCTGATAACTTTCCATTCTAGATGCGTAACATAAGCCTCGTGCATGTTACGTTAAATACATGGTTTGAGCTTTAACTGGCTGCTGTGTACAACAGCATCTCGCAATATAGAGTAAATTTTGCTGGTAATTTTTACCATTATTTGATAGTTGTAAGGTTGTAAATGTTTATATTTCTTCTGTTTGTTATCTTAAATATCATTTAATACTAGGCTACACAGTATCCAAGGTAACTGTGCAGCTATAAAATCCATCACCCGGGGGAACAGGTTCAACCCCAGGTGAGCATGCGACTGTTAAATGAAAATCTGTAAATATTAACATATATTGACATCCGTACTGACTATGTGCACCAATCCATCTGTACTGGTTGTGTCTTTAAGTAATTTGTGATCCTGATCAGAGTTAGAACATTAGACCATATAATTTGTTTGTTAATGGTTACAGAGTTTGGCTACAGTTCATTCATTAGTATTGTAAGTTTGGTTGAAGTCACCTATCTAACTCTCAACTCTCAAGCTTGTGAGCACCCTTCCACCAAGGGGAAACTCAAAAATCACTCAGTTGTGTTCGAATAACCCTAAAATACAAACAATATAGTGTTATCGTTTCTTAGACTTATGTAGTTCCACTCATATCTTAATTTCTGTATCTATTAAATCTGGCTTTTCAACCAAAGCTTTGGAATTTTTCCAGGGGGATTTTAGTGGCAGATATTAGATTTAGCAAGAAATGCTTCAATGAACATGGTCTCCAGTCTGATCCAAGTTATTTAATGTTGAGTTGCCATAGATACTGAGCTCTGAGCTAATACAATGAGTGTTACTGTGATTGAGAGAGGAGCAAAAGTGAAACCAAGCCAGAAAAAACAGCAAGTTGTGACACACCTGAGATGACCCCAGTTAGTGCACAAAGAATAAAGAGCATGTGGTCTTACTGCTCTCGTTCTTTATTCTTCTTTCTGAACATCATTTTTCAAGTCCTGACACACCGTCTTGATTGAACTGAGGTCTAAAACAACCACTCCAGGACATTCATATTTGTTTCAAGCCAGTCATGTCTGGATTTGGCTTTTTGTTTGAGTCATTCTCTTGCTGGAAAATAAATCTCCTAAGTCAGAGTTTTACTCAAGGAATTCTGTTTTATTGCATTCATGTTCATGTCTCTACTCTAACCAGCAGCATCACCACAGTATAACGTGCCACAGCTAGTCTTTCATGCTGATGTGCAGGGTAGGGCTGCAGCCAACACTTATTTTTATTATTATTTAATTAATCTGAAAAAATATCTTGACTAATCGAGCAAGAGAAAAATGGCTTCTGTTGATCACCTAATCATTACAGCCCTAGTGCTGTGTTTAGCTTAAGAACCGTGGGCAAAGAACCTCCACTTTAGTTATCAGTTCATAGATCTTTCTTATCTGTTTCTAAATTTACCATGTGCCTTCTTACAGTCACTAGACGAGGTTTGTTTCCTCAACAGAGCCTTTCTCTGCCCCATCTGCGGTAAAGTTGCAACTGGTAACGCCGCCCAATAGCTGTGCACACAGAGTCTTCCACCTCAGCAATGAAAACCTACAA
The DNA here is from genome assembly GCA_033238685.1 of Lates japonicus. Lineage (NCBI taxonomy): Eukaryota > Metazoa > Chordata > Actinopteri > Centropomidae > Lates > Lates japonicus. The sequence goes on along the minus strand of BRZM01000032.1, from coordinate 1,572,398 downwards.
CTCCCTCACAGTTCTGTAGCCCACTCTGTGGCCACCCTCACTACTACTTTTTCTTTATGATTGATCTTACTGCACTTCAAACGCTATTAGAGGCCTTGGAGAATTTCTTGTGTCCTTCCCCTGACTGAAACTTGTCAATAACCTTGTCCCTGTATTATGTGGAATCTTTATCTTCATCACGTAGGCTGTAATTGGATAAAGGGTTTATTTTAATCAATTTATCTATCTAATTGGAACTAGGAAATTGTTTCTTTTAGGTTTTTTTTTTTGGCAGTTGTACTCTGTATCAAACCTACATCATTAAGTTTTACACCATCACATGGCACAGAGGCATCCATGGCAACTTATACCCCTCCCTCCCTATTCAGTGGTGGTGCACTTCACATTACTCAGTAATTACTCATCATGACAGTCGAAAGTTGTTCAGTTTTGGCTTTGATGTTCTCGCCCATTAAATTCACTGTGCAGAATTCTTTAAGGGCAGAAACACTGCTTTGCCAATTTAGACGTTCCATGTTTGTAGCTACTGATAACTGTCAATAAATATGATCAGTTTAAAAAATGAATTACATCCAGTGTGAATCAGTATCAGAAAACATGAAAAAATTTCCAAGTGAGTTAATACTGATAGATATTGTATTAAGACAGCCATACAATGTATTTTGACCTAACAGAATGACAATAACCTAATAATATACCTATAGCTGTCTTAATGAATATCATTCTTTAAAACCATTGAAAAAAATCTTTACCTTTTGATATATATTCATGTGTGTGCTCTAAAAATCAAGTAATTACCTGCATTACTACATTATTTACATAGCAACTGTTACATAACTTGTTACAAACCTGTCATTTGTGTATTACCTAGAACTTTATAATGTTGATTTCTCTAAACTTATTAATATATTTAAAAATTTAAAGAACAAAACCCTGCATTAACGATCTTTGATTTGTTCACAAGGAAATCAAATGTTAGAAAAGGAGTCAATAGAACCTCTTTGACTTGAATGATGTGACGTGCATATTAAATATTTCACAGCTGAGTAATGAGTTTACATGTGATGTTTACCTTTTAACTTGTGTGCTTCTGTAAGTATGACATAACAGCACTGGGGACAAATTGAAAAACTTTGCTATTCACAGAGTTGCCACACTTATGCACTTCCTATGGTCTGCAGAGTAATTAATAGCCTCTCAGCTGGGAGCGCACCAATGGCACATATTCCCAGTGCTGATTCGAGGGCTGAATCCTAAAATCAATTATCTGCTGATATTAAGTGCAGTTCCATTAGTTTACCAAAAAACAAAATGGTGAGCCCATTAGTGTACAGGATCATTATATATTCAGAAACACATTTCCTCCATTAACAGGACAGTCATTAGGAAGAAACCTGAGATCACCCTAAATTCACCAGTGTTGTGCTGAAGTTGCCATAAATGAAATCTGATTGTTTTGCATTGGCCAATACCCTCAAACATCAGCTACACGTGGTTAATTTGAATTCTTTATCTGAGAGAGAGGGAGATTTTAACAGCACCTTTTATCACATTATCAACCATATAAATCAATCACAGTGACACAGTTTTAATGATTTTTCCGACTCTAACATAAACATCTAAAATAAGTAGTACTATTACATTTTATTTTTACTGCTAAGCACTTTATA